>CAEFZY010042981.1:0-51943 GCA_903066815.1 Brachyrhaphis roseni
CAACACATGAACGCTACCTCAACACGCAACACATGAACGCTACCTCAACACGCAACACATGAACGCTACCTCAACACACAACACATGAACGCTACCTCAACACGCAACACATGAACGCTACCTCAACACGCAACACATGAACGCTACCTCAACACGCAACACATGAACGCTACCTCAACACGCAACACATGAACTCTACGTCAGCACGCAACACATGATCGCTACCTCAACACGCAACACATGAACGCTACCTCAACACACAACACATGAACGCTACTTCAGCACGCAACACATGATCGCTACCTCAGCATGCATGACATTGAAGCAGATGGGCTACAGCAGCAGAAGATCACTCTGGTCGGCACTCCAATCATGAAACATGAAGGCAACAATCAATTCTCCTTTGGATCAACGATTCAAGTTGCTGGCAAGAGATATATCACATTTTTTATTATACTAAACTTAAAGGCAAAAATGAAAAACAAAGAATCCAAACCACTTGTAGTAGTTGGTGGTTTATAGAGGGATACAGGGTTCTTGTGGGTTCTACCACAGTTTAGATTGGTTAGAAAAGGATCTTACGAACCATCCAGCTGGTTCTACAATCTTATTGTCAACAAGTCCCTTTTGAAGCTACAATGCCAATAAACTTATTTTTCTTTGACACACTTATGAGTTTTTAATCAATCAAAACATCTAGAAAGAGCCATTACTGCATTTAAAAATTGCAGCGATATATGATGTGTTTTCAGCAGTAACAATTGCAGAAGTTTGGTTTTAGATTGTGGAATAGCTTTTTATTTATTCTGTTATTTTGCTGCATTTCAGTCCATCAGAACTAAAAAAAAACACCATTATTTTCCATACAAATTTTGACAATATGTATGATGCAACAGCAGTAATACATGTAATGTTTTTGCTTTAAAATAAACAGCTTTGTCTAGTAACAGTAGCTCAAAGTCACATCATACTTTGATATGTAATCAAGCAAGAATTCAGCTTGCTTGATTACTCGAGAAGACTGGGCTTCTCGAGTCTTCATGTCAATTTCTCATCAAAATTTAATAGAAATACTCTACGACCAGCACAAAGGTCCTGTGGCACAACACAAATGTGGTTTGATATCTTAACAGGTGGTGCAGGCAATTTCTGATAATTTCCTAAAAATGAAGACCTGAAAAAGTCCAATCCTGACACAAAAAGCTTATTTTACTAAATTAGACAAGAATTTAAGCTTCCTCACTCATAAAATGGCCTTGAAATCTTAAAGGAATTTAATATCAAAGGTCAACCAGATCGAACATTTGAACATCTCAGTTTCTCCACTTTATCTGTCCAAAAATGTACTGACATCTTGTTGTTTTTTGAGGGGGAAATCATTCACCCAGCCTCAACACAGCAACAGTTCTACGTCTCCTATCGCACATAAGATAGCATATCACAATAAGAGAGCTGCTAGGGCCCATCCTCATCCACAACAGATCCTACTGTTGTGGATTTATCTTTTTTTCTCTCTCCCCCTTTCTGGCACAGACAGAGAAGCACATTCCAGTTTTGAAATAAGCAAGACTGGGCTTCTCGAGAACGCCGATTGCAACACAGCGCCTTCTGTTTGCTAAGCTGAGAGACTGAACCCATTGACTAAAACATCACAGAAATAATGAACATGTCAATTGTTTTGATCAGTACAAGCAGATGGTAGGCCAACTAACAACATATCACACTTCAAAAAGGCTGGGTTTGTTTCATTTTCGTTGGATGTAATGGTTTTTTTTTGGCTTTGTTACCACATTTGGAGAAAGAACTCAAACAGATTTCTGAGTTTAGTCTTAATTAATCTCTGTAATCAATTTTTAACAGCTGCGATGGAAGAAGTACTCAGAACTTTTAAGCTTAGGAGATGTGCTAAAACAAAACTACAATTTACAAATGTCCCATAACAAGTCATCTTGAAATATGTTAAGAAAACAACTCAATCGAAACAAGCTTATAAAGCCATGTAAACTATCTGAATTTATACTTACTTCTACATACTTGAGTTGACAACTTTAGATTCTCACCACTTGATCACAATCACCACAACTTCCTGTAGCTTAATGCAGAAAAAGTTTGAGATCAGCTCTTATCTTGACAGCTAAAGACAACAGCGTGTGCAAGAAACTTAGGTATACTTATGGACTATGACCATTTAATCAAATAAACATTTATTACTAAGTTAGCCTAACACCATCTCAGATGGACTGAAAAAAATAGAATGCTTCTTTGAAGAGCAAAACACTGATTGATTAGAAATCTTTTAATTGGTCAGGTTACTGTCATGGTATATTTTCAGAGATCATTAAAGGGAAAATGTATTAAGAAGCTGGATCTTATCCACAGTGTTGTTTCCAGAGATGTGCAAAGTATAGAAGTGTGGATAGAAATTGCATCACTCTTGGTTGTGGTTGCTTCTGGTCGACAGAACACTGAATGGTCTCAGGTTTAAACATTTTAAGATTTATTTGTGATTTTTGATACTCATGGTGTAAGTCTGAAAGATATTTGTGCAAATAAAAATATCATCCGTTTCCACCTCACTCTTACAGCTAAGCATTTCAGGTTACTAAACCAGCTAGTTGAAGGTACAGACAAGCCGTCTACCACGCAAAATATGTTTCCAGTCACATTTTCAGACTCCCTCAGAATGCAATCAGACAAGGGAAGGATGAACTACATATTTGAAAGATTCTACACTGGAGCTGTGACACTAAGAAAAAAAAGGTAGGAAGGAAAACTAAGCTTAAGTCAGAGCTATCTGGCTTCCTTTGATCAGAAGGAATGGTGGATTAGAAAGGATTCTGAAGAAGTTTCTAGTTAATCCCCAAAACGTTTTTATAAAACCCACCAGTAAATGGTACAGCAAACTGAAGCCCCGTGCCAAGGTCAGATTAGACTTCGGCAGAACTAAGGTCCCCTCACTACATCAAGCAGAAGCTTTTCTACCCAAGACCAAATCACTCCACACCATTAGGTCACTGAACACTGGACAGAATGGTCATCTCTCCTGAAAAACGCAGAAATAAACCATTTATCTTTAGCTTCGCTTTCATTGCTTCTCCTGTGATGGATACTCTCACAGTGAACCGAGCAGGTCAACTTTTCTTCTGCATGTTAGTGCGACTTTGAAAGAGAAGCCGGCGAAGAGAGACAAGTGAAACATTTTGCTGGGGGTGTTCACTGTTGAGTTGTGCGATGCTCTCTGCAAGCAAAACCCCTCTGGCCTCCTTTGAACTTTAAGTTTCACATCTTTGGAAACAATCAGAGATTGTGTCTGTGACATGTTTGCACGTGCCTTTGTCCTCAGAGAGACTTTTATGTCTGTGGGGGTGAACTAAGGCATAGCCACCGTTTGAGTCGTCAATCACCTTCATGTACAGTAAATGATTTTTCAACAAGCTCCGGGGTGATGGATAATCAAAACGAAAAGGTGGGCTGAGTGCTCCCGATTTTCCAGTGGATGACAAAGGAAAGAGATGGTCCCAACATCATAGCACGCTTGTAGTGCAATACACGTTTTTCCATTTGGGCGCCAACGTTAAATGTAGCGCCCTGGGCCAAACACAATGATGGATTCCCTATTCCAGTAGCTTCCCTTGTTTTCAAAAGAACAGTCAGGATGAGAAACAGTGCGAGGGAGGGTGAACGTCTGGGGACAGAAACCCCATCTCAAATGAGAAGCTGCCAAATAGAGCTTCTCCATCAGGGTTGGGGGTCCTGAAGGGTTGGACGCTCCAGGCAAATGCTAAAAAAAGCTGTGAGCCAGGCAACACATCTGTGCAGCTGGGCTCTCTCTGTGGCATCATGCGGAGAAACCCCTCAGTGAAGAGGAGATCGTAAGTTTGGAGGCCGATAGTCAAGTTCAGAGAAATAAAATGACTGAGGGAACTAGTTAGAGAAAGATGAAAGAGGAATGTTTGTGGGGGCAACTCCGACTTCTGACTCTATATTTGGAAACCCAAACTTTCTCTTGCCCTCAGCGTCAACGACAATGATGTGAAACCAAACACGCTGAATTCACCAAAGGAATTCGAGGCAAATCTCTGTGGTAATCCTGCTCTTTTGTTTCTCCAGCTGTGCTCTATTCATTTTCATTCAGGCGTAATTAAAGCCCTCTATTTTTTGATGGTGATCATAAATTGAGGCAAGTCAACGTCTGGTGAGATGACTTTTTATTGCTCGATGGCTCTGTTGTGTCAGCTCAGGCTGGAGGAATTTATCTGGCACTGACGCAGCAGTTTGCGCTGACATTTACTTAACGTATGATGCTGTTTTCTTCTCTTCTGCTCCATATATCTCTGCTTCTCAACAACACTTCCATTCTGTAGCAATCAGCACACTTTAAAGATTTAGCACAATGCGAACGAGACTTTATTCAAAACGTTGCAATAAAAGAAGTTATTCAAGTTTCTCTTTATGCTGGTGATTAATTGCTTTTTGCTTTGCGTTGTAATTGCTCAGTTTGGATAAATATTAACATATTAAGTGAATTAAACAAAGTCAGACAAAAGGTCATTTTATATAAATGCATTCAAACTTAGCTTCACTTTACAAACTAGTTCAGTGTCATGTGTAGAACATGACGTCTGTCAGTTGTGGTTCATATTATAACGCCAAATTGAATTTATTTATTTCTCCTGTTACAAATTATATTTGCATTAACGTTGCATTTTTTTTTCAATGAGGCTCCTAAATTGGACCCGTCAGACATTTCTTTTAAAACAGAGCACTTACTGTATGCATCTGTAAATCCCAAATAAACATAAGCAGTCTAAGCATTTCCTGACAAAAAAAAACAACTAAATGTTGTTGTGCACATGACTTACTGACTTTGACATTTCCATTAAAGTCCATCTCACAAGACCTTCCTTGTGGTAGTAATGGGATCTGTAGGTTTTACTACGTAAAAGTCCAGACTTAACGCTATAAGAACATTATTAAGCAACGCAACTTCAGCACCTGCAGGACAAACAAGTGTAGCTCAATAAATCAAAGAGAAACAATTAATTATTGAGCACATAAATTATACATTTAAGTGGTAATGAATACATAAAAATACAAATTAATCCCCAACTAAATGAAAATTTCTGATCTACTATAGAAAATCTGTATTTAATACTTTTTAGAGTCTAAAATTAAGATGATTTTTTTTCTTTGAAATTGTGTTTATCAAGACTTTTCATATGGTTGCTTCTTCTTGTGTTCAGCTCAGAGCACAAACAGCTTGTACGTTGACTGTGCATCATCTGACTTATTTGTTGCCCATATTTCAAAAATAACACCCAGACACTGCCAGACATTGTGATGACCAAATTTGCATGACCATTTTTAATACACTCTCGTCCACTTTCTGGAGATCACTCTTTGTTATCGCATGTCCCTGCTTCTCCGTTCCTGCGACGGATTTGTGGATCTCTGATTTATTGGAAATTACTCAGTGTCAGAGTTTGTGACATTGCAGCATAACACAAACAATCTCAGCTTGCTTTTTAACAAGCAAAGAAAATAATATGAAAAGACATGATTACAATATGGTCTCCATTGCAATATCAGCCCCTACTTATTGTGCATACATGCACAGCAGCCTTGCATAATGTGAAGTGTGACCTTAAGTTTTATCACTGCAATCATGACCCTGTCGAGGATTTCCATTAAAGAATATCTGTCTCATTAGATTATGGAATGCAATCTGTGCAGAGAGCGATAAAGCGGTACCGGGTCACACAGTCAATATCTTATCATTATGTAACAACAGGGAGTGCAGCCACTGCTCTCCACACTCACACAAAAAACTATTTCTGTGCCAGATTACAGTCAAAACTGACAACCCTCATCAATTTACTTTGACGAATGGGCATCGTCAAAGTACACTGAAGCCACGTCTGAGAAGTTGGTATTTTGGAAACTGTACAATAAAAAGGATCTTCAAATCCTCAAAATGGCTCTCATGCAAACCATAAATTCAACCACGTCGATCTCATCATTGTACACTTTGAATACAAATGGGGAATGTTAGCGCAGGCATGCTACATTAGCAGAAATAATAAGTGAATAAACTAAAATAGCAGCAAGGCAAATGGGTCTTGTAGGTGTGTTCCTGAAACATTCTTGGGCAAATAGTAACTGCTGTCATCCCAAAACATCTACTCAATATTTACCATTTTTACATCACTGTGTTGAGGAAAATAGGTTACTCTCCCTTTTGAGAGGCAAAATGCCATGCAAATGGATGATTGCTCCTCAAACACTGCCCAGCAAATCACTTAATGCTGTGGGGAAAATGGGCGGTTTTGTCTGGTCTAACGGCTCTTTAGCGATGGAGTAGAAGATTGTCAGAGTGTAATTCCAGTTTTGCTCTCTGCCAGCACAGCCCTCCCTTAAAACATTTCTGCCATGATTTAGGGATTAGAAAAAAAAAAAAAGGTCACCAGTCATTTCCCAATTCTACCTTTTCACCCATTTGTGCTGCTATTATTTTTAGATTTAAAAATGCTGAATGAGGAACTGAAAGACAGAGAAAGAGGCAGGAGAGAAAGATGTTTGTTGCAATGGCAGTGGATTATTGGTGATTTGCTAAATCCCATCATGAATGATGGGGTTAAGACATGCTACTCTGCATTGCATAACATATAAGAGCTGCTGCACATTCTATAGTTGAGAGCGACCCACTGCTGAGCCCTCACTGCATTTCTTCTCATCTCTTCCCCCTGAGTGCTAGACGCTCCTGGGGAATTAACCTCGTAGTCATTATGCTGCTAAGGGTCAGTGAATCTATGGCATGTGTAGAAACACCAGCAGTTCTCTGACTTTAGTTGTCAGCTTCAGGCATCCTGTCTGCATGCTTTTACTCAGGCACAGGTTCAGATTTCAACCCATATTAGGACTTTGTGCTAACACATATTTACCCCATTCCTAACCAAAACTTAATACCCACCATAAGTTTAAATCCCTAACCCCTAAAAAAGGAGTCCACCACATTAGGACGAGGGTTTATTCCCCCATCAGTCATTAGAAGGTTAGTGAAAATACCACAGAAGGTCCTAAATAGGCCACATAACACACACAGCAACCTAGTCAGTAAATATATTTTATAATCAAGCTATTAACATGAAATTCATATTGGTAACAATGCAACAATACGGAGGTAGTACTTTACGGACTACCTCTGTAAAGTAGTCCGTAAATTATCATGTGTAATAAAGTAGAATGACATACGACAAAAGGTTTATCACAGTTGCTTTTGGATTGGATTAAGGACTGATGAGGAGCAGACATTTCAGCAACTTTATTTTGCTTTTCTAAAACTAATAGTGATATTTTTTGTCTGTGTTCAAGATCATTGTCATTTATCAAGATTCTCAAGAAATTTCTCCAATCATGTGAAATCTGTCATATGCTGTTGGCATGGTGTTTTAAGAGTCATGTGCAATGACTTTTCTCCTCTAAAAATTGTGCAAAACAAATCCAAGAGTCAAACTTTTGTCCCATCTGACCAAACTCTTTTCCAGTATACGTATTGTAGTCTAGTCCAAAATCTGCTGCAATCAGTAGTAAGAGCTTCTTGAACTTCTACAAGGCGTCTTGAAGCTTTAGTAACAGGCTTTAAGATGGCTTTTAGTCATTCTCTGGCAGCGGGTGTGAATTGAGGTCATGATGGTTGAGAGCATTACTTGTTGCTTTCACGGAAAATCTGTCCCTGCTAACACCAAGATTCTTTGCTAGGGCCTTGGATCGCTTCTCTAATCATTGTTTTGAACTCTCTTTTAGAAATCCTGAAAGGAGCTCCCAAGTATGACCCCACTGAATAAATACCCTGATGGTTCTCAGTGGAATCATAAAAGTTTTAAAATGCATTTACGCCCAAAGTCATTTTCAGCTCTTTGCTTTTACCATTAATGAGATTTTTCTTGTAGGATACCTTGGTATCGAGAAATCTTTCAATATGTAATGAGTTGGGACTGAAATAGTGGGTTATATTTTATACTGATCATCTGTAATTTGTCAGTATTTAAAAATGAATCCTTCAAACTACTTTCTGGGCTTCTTATGACTTCCTTAATGTGTCCAATACTTGCCCCCTCTTCAAGACAGATAATGTATTTATGGCTTTTATTGTTTTGATAGCTTCGCATGTGTGGATTATTTCAGTCGTTATTGACAGCTGGTGTGAATTTCATAGCCATAGCCCCTTTAGAAATACATTTACAGAGAAAAACGTTGACATTTTTGATAACTTACTTTGCCTGCAGTAAATACATGCACATCCCTAAGTGAACATTGTCATGAACATTGTGGAAGCCCACACACTCAGGCTCGCTGCCCAGTCACCAATCAGACTGCTTAATAAGGACTGCAAATGGTCCCTTCAGCACAAACGGCACAATAACACAAGCCATAATATTCTCCCTGTAGACAAGAGTTTAACTGTCTCTGTGTCCAAGTGCAGGGCTGCAGTTTCAGACAGCTTAATGCAAACGCTTCACTCAAGTCAGAGCTGGAACCAGTCTGGCCATCTCCTAAACCAGCACCACTGTGACTTTCCAAAGGTAAAATGCCCCTCGAGATAATGAGCCTGATGAGAGTCAGCAGGGCAAACAATAGCTTCAGGCAGCGATTGTAAACTCCGGCATCAATTTCTAATTGCCATTGTTCTCTTGGTTGATGGGGATGCAGCGGTGCTTTCTGTTTGCCTTAAAAAAAGGAGACATACAGACCTTCAAGTGGAAGAATCAAACAAATGGAACTATAAACCCACTTCGGCTTCCATCATGAAAAGCTTTTCAATATACCGCCTGCCCATAGTAATTTTCCTCCCTCCTTCGTCGAGTAAGGTGGCAAGATGAGCAAACAGACATTCAAGCACACACTCACCCCCCAGGGTATCATTATCCCAGACACAAGAGTTGCCGCCAAAAGTAATGGAGCTCTGGGTCCACCTGGCTCATGGCAGCTTTTACTTTCTTAAATTGAAATGGAAGGAATGGGAGAGCCCTGAACACTGTTTATAAAAAAAATGCTGCCAGCGGCTTTACTGTGGGATTATGAGAATTGGCCCAGAGTCAGGAAAAGGAGGGAGGGGTGAAGGGGATCAGTCGTGCCATTTCTCCCCCCCGTATTGGCAGGTCCTGTACTGTACTGAGCTGGGTTGGGTCAGGGCTTTTTTTTTGCTCTCGTTTCCCAGAACACAAGAGCCCTTTTTTCTCCTGCCAATCACAACCAGATGTGCCCAGACTGGTTTTAAGAATTTTGACTTCTCGCTCCGTCCTGTTTTCAGCTGCAAGAGAGCCACATGAGTTACAACAGATGCACAACAAATTTAGTAGGCCGAGGAAAGGCACAAGCATACACACACAACGACGCACAAAAACATACTTTCACCGAAGCCCTGTAATCACAAGGGTCTAAAAGGAATGCCGCAGCCAGACTGGGTTTCAATAACATGCTTTTCAACAGTGGACGCTTGTTTCATTCGCCCTTTCCCACAGGATGTCTCTGCAGTTCTAGGAGATTCGACATGACAGGACAGATTTACAAGAAGAAGGTAGAGGTCTTCTCCAAAGATACCTGGTCCTATCAGTAATGCAAAGACAGAACCTTCTATACCTACAAAATCTCCAGCAGGTAACGTTGCAGCCCTAAAAAGCAGAAATACAGTACAGAACTGTGCCATGTGGGTTCATATTAATATTTGACTTCCTCTGGAATGTTTTTGACAGTGGGAATGCAAATTTGTACCCTGTGGCTATATGAAGCGCTGATGTTAATGACAACATCCGAGAAGTACAGACATCAGTTCAACTGTGCTGCTGCTGTTTGAGCGTAAATGAATCTACGAGGGGGTCATGTGTTGTGTACACAACCAGTAGGAGATGATGCGAAATTAACTATTCATTACTGAAAACTGATTAGGGAATCATTCTTCCACACAGGTTACAAGTTTACGTTTCAGCATAGCACCGTAACCTCCCCACACCCTTTTCCCCTGTGCTCCGGAGGATCTATTCTCTTCTCACTCTATCTCTCCCTCTGCAGCTCCTCCGCCACAGATCCACCTCCAGCAAACACTATCAGCGAGTACCATCTGTTCCCTGCCGCAAGTGTAAAATTGAGCTGCTTGAAAGTCATCCGATATCGATCGCAGCCACATTAATTTCATAATGTCACATACAGTGGGTCACCGTTCACAATCGCATCACGGAATCTGTGCAACTGCTTGTGCCACTGCTCATGACTCGCAGTCAGTGTGACGGACTTCCTATTGACTTGTGATGTTTGGGCGTCTGATGTGAGAGTCGCACGCAACATATTTGGTGATTTTTGTGTGTCGCAGTTGCTAATTGGGAGGATAGCAGCGTTCTCAAAGATCAAAATATAGCAGAATGTGTTGTTCACACCTGACAAGTAAATTACTTTAACTTTTTATTTCAGCAATCTAACCAAGCAAGTCTGATGTGGAGGTGTGATATCCTCTTGGAACTGTTAATGGTTTGAGTAACAAGTTTTTGTTATTATAAATAAAACTAGGAACGGCAACACAACACTTAAAAGAGAAAAGGTGTTTCATATCTCTTGATGGAGGTAGAAGTCTTAAATAAAAGGTCAATTTATTTAATGAATGAGGAAAAACAAACAATAACCGATCACTGATTTGAGCCAATAAAGCAAGTAATAGCCAATTTGATTGGAGTATGTTTACTCTGAACCAGATTTTTGAGACTTCTGGTCATTTCATAACCAACACTTACAGTACCATTGCAAGTGAGTCATTATTAAAGGTTAAAAAAATTGAGAATGAACATTACTATTGAGTTTGTTCAATAGGAAACAATAACAGTAATGTACACCATGTAATACTGATAGAATATGTGTTATTTTGGATAAGGATAAGGAAAATAAGTCCTGAACAGGATATCGCTACATTTAAATGAAAGACAGGCCAGAAAGCTTTAATTCTGCAAATCTCTGAGCACACACTCCAACAACAAATTAAAAAAAGACAAAAATAAGCCAGACTGGAATACCAAAATAAATTCAATACAATAAACTTTACAAGGTTTTAAATATATCCTTACCAGCAGGCAGCACAACATGACTGGTATTTCATAAATCATTATTTTTTAACAGCATAAAAATCCCCATCAAACTTAATGGAAATTGCCTGAAGCTGTCACAGGCTTGTGGGCACACTGACCAACAAGACTTGTCGTCCTTACGCGGAACAGAGGCGAGAAAAAATAAACCCACAAAAGCACTGGCAGAAATGTATTAAACACGGGAGAGTCATTTAGTGGAGTCTCGCAAATCCCAGAGGATCTCACCCATGACAACCTCGACAAATGCAGTCACACTCAAAGGTGCCACAGTGCAAACAAGACAAGGAGCAGGAGCCAATCAGAAGTGTTGCTGGTGTGCAACTAGTTTCTTCCCAATTGTTAGCTTACACCAAGTTAACTTGCATACACACCAGGCGCTCTATGAAAAGGATCCCTTCAACCTGTCAAGGTGATGATATTTATCGTATGTTTCCAACTATCTGCAAGTAAAACTGACTTCAAACGTTGACAAACTGGGCTGTATTCGAAGGCCACCTCCATCTTCTAACTTCTCTTTAAAACAAACTAGATATGCAGTTGACAAAGTGTTTTGCTGTTCCTGTGAATCCCTATAATTACGTAAGGTTACAGACACAACCTGTAGGATTTTATTTAATGACCGCAAATTTGGCTATAGTAAGTAATTGGAAGAAAAATGGTGCATGTTTTTTAAAAGTGTGGCGTTTAAATGTATTTATATCCATTTTTATTTGTTTTTTTTCTGTATTCAATCGTATCAACTTCCTTCCATTCTCCCATCAACTGTGAGCAGTTTTCCTACATCTGCTGAAAAAATAAGCCTCACAGCAGCATGAATCTACCACTACTATGTTTTAGCATGGATAACGATTATATTTAGGTTGAGTTACAATGTCAATTTTCAATCCACACCAAAAACTTTGAGAGTCCCTTTTTCCACATGTCCATAGACGATCAAAGAACTGATGTCACAGGATTTCACTTAGGTGAATCATATTGAATGCAATTGAATGTCACACTTTCCAGATTTCTATGTGATGAAATTCTGTAAAATTACCTTGTGTATTATACGTTACATTCTGTATTGATACTATACATCAACATAATACATTACCTTGTGTCTCACAAAATCCCTCAAGCACAAAAAGTACAGAGCCGGCAGCTATTTGAGCCAACAAATCCACAGTCACGTGAGAAACTGCACTGGTTGCAGAGCCGAAATATGTAAACCACTTTACAGCCTCGTGCTTAAAGCACATTAAGACCCAATCTCTATGGAGCTACATAGTGGTGTAGATTGCTAGCAGAAGAGGTGGGAGGGTGTGAGAGTGGAGGCAGGCCAGAGGGGAGTTCGCGCCCTACAGGCTCCTCTTCAGTAGATGGTCCATTGTGGTTGACTGTATAGATCGATAGATCAGGTCAATAGATCATTAAGCTATCCCTATGCTCCTGAAATAACACAGGGATCAGAGTGGAGATAAGAGGTTGGATCGATGCCGTTTGGATGCGATGCTGGAACAAGAATGGGGGGCTATGGAGCATGTGAGTGTGGTGAACTCACAGCAGCATCTAGGAAATTAAACAAAGTTTCACATATCATGAAATTCATCTTTTTATCTTTTAAAAAGATGTAGTTGTACATCTACGGTATCCTCGCAGAAGCAGGTTAAAGGTTTGAGACATCTGACTCATGCTGGATGATGGTCAGTGCAGGAGAACCTGAGGAGCAAATTGCTGCAATCCAAAACGATGCCAACCTTCACAAATTTCAGAGCAGTTTGAGCGAACGAAACCGCGGGGATTTTTCCACCCCATTACTTTTGTATCAGAAAGTTAATTATGCAGAAAAATGTATGTGTTGCAATACAATCTCTGTGCAAAATCGCATGAAGACGTGAACCATGATTTGTAAACTTGACCCATGCGACTGCATGATGCAAAGCTGGCACAGTGGAAAAAGCCACACTTCAGTGTTTGCTCGAACCACAATGTGGCCTAAATTCTTTTTTTATTTAAAATCACGCGTTTGATATGTTGTACACATCCTGTAAATTAGTCCACGTGTCAAGAAAACACTCAAAGCTTCTCCAAACAGAGTACAAACACTGTCTACTACAGGTTAAAGCTGACCAGAAATAATTTACACATCCCTAATGAGAAAATGAACTTTTCACTTTCAATTAATTGTGGTGTTGAAAGCCTCCATGAGGCCAGTTTGGTAAGGACAGTTAAGTAGAACCGTGGGTGATTAAAAAAAAAAAAGAAAGTCCCCACTCTCTCCTCAACTAAGAGCTACAGCTCCAGACAGTATTTAAGCAAATGGTAAATTAATGAGGGTAGGTAATGACAAGCTGCAGGAAATGATGCGACCAAAAGCCGTTGTTTCAGTTCAGTCCTTAAATATTTTTGATTACATTGTGAAAGTGAAAATATGAAATTAAACAAGTAGCCTTCCCGACCCTCCCCCACATTCCTGTTGTGGCGTAACAATGAGCTGGTTACCAGGATCAAAGTATACCAAGGTGTCAAATCGTGTTCTTCACTTTAAAGTCGTTTTAACTGGATGCCAGACAAAGTGTTGGAGTGACCACTTTTCCCACATTTTGCGTGGAGTAAAGGGTGGAGCCCAATAAAGACACATCTGAGCAAAGCTGTACAATCTTAAGATTTAACAGACTCAATGTTTGACATTTTTAATGCAGTAGGGCAATACCTTAGATGTACTAGGATTGGAGTAGTAGTATTGAGATCTATTATTTCTCATAATATGAATGAATGAATGAATGTCTTTTGTGGATGTTTTTTTCACATCTCTACTGTGAGATAATTTTTTATTCAAGGTTGTATTACAAATCTAAAACTAAGCCTAATTTGGAGCGCATGACCGAGCATTTTGCTAAAGCAACCAATGTATTTGGTGGATTGTGGGTAGGGAGTCTTCATGGCGTAGAATCCAGAAGTGCAGCTGGATTTTATCTGATTTGAATATTGATATATAAAAAAATAACATATTTGTCATAACATTATGACCAGTAGCAAACATGTCATTGGTCATATTACAGTTAACCACCTCAAGTTTGAACGGTCGAAATACTTTGGACATTGAACAAGAGATGATCCAATGCAGTCCAGATTCCTGAAGAAAAAAAAACTTAAGGTCGTTTAGTAAAGAGTTTAATCAAACACAGATTCAAATGCCATTTTAGCTAGAAGTGGTACCACAATATTTTCACACAGTGCTTACAATTTGACAAAGTTGTTTTTTGTCACTTTGTCACTGCTTCTTTTGCCAACCAGCTAACCAAAAAGTCACACTGACATCAGCTGGATTGTGCTTTGGGAGGTGAATTTGACTTTGATATAAGAAAGATCATCAAATTTAAATATCACAAAATCTTGTGCCAAGCTTTCTACACCTTGAGTGAAAAGGTCAGCAGAGTTATTATGTTTCCTCAGCTAACCTGATGTACAAAAACCTGATGAAACTCATTAACAGCAAAGGCAGCACTACCCAAGGAAATTTTACTCCACGTTCAAATACTTTCTCTGGAAATAGTTTAAATTATGAGAGAATAGCTTGTTCGGTAATCTTTTCTCAGATGGGGGCAGAAAAGATTTCAGAAATATCACAGACATATAGATTCCAGACTGGATTAAATCGCAACCCGACGCTGGCAATTCTGAAATTGTGCTACCTGTCGCCTGAGATATAAATCTTCCCCACAAATGCTGAAATATAGGACTCACTTTTATAATGGAAAGTACAAGCAGTAAGTGTATAAAGTGAAATCTGTGGATTTGATACAGTATTCCTGAAAAGTCAGAGACCTGTTAAAATCCTGGGTTTGTGATTTTTAAAAGAAAAATAATCTTGTGATAAATCTTGAAGGTACTTTTTTGGGCACTAGTGACCTTTATTGAAAAGTAATTAGACAGTAAAGAGAGGAGAGACAAGGGGAAGACATGAAGCAAATGCCCCAAGATCGGAAATCGAACACAGGACAGTCACACCGAGGACTACAGTCTCTGCACAACGTGCTCCTGTTTTTACTAGAAAAAAAACAGGATTAATCTTTGAAGGAAAAAAAGAAAACATAACATTTGTCGTGTACAATTCAACTGAAAAATCTGTTAGCAAAGAAAGGTGGAATAACCTGCCTGCAAATGTGTGTGAACCTTTAAACTAAAACTTTGTGAAAGTGCCTTGAAATCCCTTCCCAAAACTGTAAGACATTCTTCCATAAATTTGTGAGAGCTTTAAGCCAGGCCTGGCTCTTCAGAGCAAACGACTTCAATCTTGTAAGCCTACTCCTTATTCCAGACACATGAACAATACTGGAGCTTGTTATCACATGGAGAACACAACCAGTCTTTGTTGGAAATTCCTTCAGCTCACTTAGTTGTACCTCTGGCCTCTTAGCACCCTCCCTGACCAATGTCTATCCTATTTTTATATATATAATTTCAGAGAAACGTCCAGCTTTTATAATGTCAGTTATCCTAAAATTTTCTACCAACATTAATGACCTTCAGTGTAGCAGGGTATATAAATAATGATGTGGAATTTCATCTTTCTCCTGACTGATACTTTTATATGATAAGATCCATTTCTCATCTATATGCAAACTATTTTTTTTACATAAATGTTAAAAATGTAAAAAGTCAGGGAAATCCAACAAGGACAGTTAAACATAATTTCAGATTAGATATAATTTGCGCGAGGTGAAACCTACACAAGACTGAATGCTAAAAGTAAGGTGTTTTAGCAACATATTAGTTAAGGGGATTCATATGTGCAACCAAGTTATTGTAGCTTTTTTGTTTACATCTCTTTCATAGTTTCATAGTGGTCTGTGTAGAATAAAAGAATATATGTGGCAAAGGTTTTGAAAAGGAGCCTAGGCAAAAATTCAAGCTGAAACTCGACCCAGACTCGACCCAGCTTCTCCACAACGCCCCGTTGCAGCCAACCAGGATCAGGACCGCCGCGCCGTTCCAGCCTATCGTCGTTCAAGGACGCCTTCAAAAGTTCAAGCTACCTTGGGTCTACCTGCTCGTCAGCCGTGCTTTGACCCACCTCCTCCCCATCTCCACCTTCGCCCTGACAGATCTCCTCCAGAAGCCCTCTGCGCTCCTCCATCTCCAGGCTCTGCTCCACCACCAGTTTTCGGTCCCGGGCGGGGGGAAGACTATCCCGAGCTCGCCCGAGCCGACCTCCTGCTCACGGTGATTCTAGGCACACAGTCTTCTGCTGGGTCAGAGCGCCAAAGATCTTGTACCATTAAAATCTTTTAACTTCTATTTTCTTCTCTGTGTGAGTCTCTCCAGATTGAAATGGTTTATCGCAAATCCTGGTATTTTAAACAGAGGTGTTGAGAGCCACCGTATGTTCAGAAGCTGCAATGTCAGTTAGCAGTGAACAAAATCCTCTTCACTTTTGGTGCAGTGTCATAGCATTGATGTTAAAAAGGTTGGCATTTCAAAATGCAAACATTTTACCAACAGGGCTAAAAACCATTCAATTGAAACTTAATCTGCCATATTTACGCAATATGGATGAAATGGCCGCTTAAAGCATTAGCTCAGATGTGCATGGGCAGCTTCTCTGTAGGTTGAGTGCATGAGAGGAGCATCTAAATAAAATGAAGCTCAGCCAGGAGGATTTGACAGCAGAAAAATGGATTGAGGTTTCAGCAAAGCAAAACAGCCAAAGCTTTTGGTGGATAGAAATCACATTATTTTTTTTATTTTTTTTTTTACCAAAGCTAACATTGAGTTTATTGCCTCTTTAGAATTCACTACTATAGACTACTCAGCAGTAACTCATTAACATCAGTAGCTATCTGGCAAACCAAATTAAGAGCATACATTAATCTAAACAGCCCTAGGCAACAGTAGTGCTGTGTGGCTCTGGCTTTAAAAGATGCCTTCTATCAGATAAGGATTTAATTATACAAAGCTAAATATTGTATTGACTGCTGGAGAGTTAAACAGCTTAAATGAAAGGAGGTATTAGCGTGCTCTTGCTAATGTCTTTCTATATGCCAATGGTCTGTGTAAACTTGCTCTTATGGAAAATCTTTTCGTAAATCAGCAAGATTCATTTCTAAAAGGTCAATGTCTGATGTTTGTTGATTTTTCTCATAAAAAGGGGCTGAAACATTGATTTTGGATTACTGCGGCATCAAAATTCTCAAAATTTGATTTTGCATTACATCAATACGTCTGCCCTGTTTGTAAACAGAGAAAGTCTGCAGCTTTGGATCAGATCCTCATTATCATCTTTGAGCAGGACTCGTGATAAGAGCCTGAGGACTGGGGTTTCCTGTTCCCCGCCTGATGCCGCTGTGGCATCTTCCTGTCTGGGTATTTTGGATCCAGATCAGCTCATTGCCAACCTGAGAAAATCTGTGCACATAAGCGTGCAGGGGAGGAGGACGAGTGGCTTGGAGCCACACGCAGACGCTCCACCTAAAGAGGAGCAGCACGCCAGCCCCGGTGGACATCTGTTTTCACAGGTGTGCTCGCCCAGTGTGATTAAGATTGGCGCTACACACCCACCGAGTGGCGCCGCGCTGGTACGGCAACACCATGGGTGCTGGGGCATGACTGCGAGGCACTGGGAACAGTTGCGTTGTTAAGGGGCAGATGGAAACGATGATGAGAGTTGGAGTGAAAGAGGACGGAGCAAATGGAGGAGAAAGCGGGAGGCGAGTTATGAGAACGATCACAAAGCCTATTTGCTGCAAACAACTGTTTAGAGAAACATCATGTAAGAAAAGTGGAATTATTTCAAACGCATGCAGATTATCCTCTCCCATTTCATTCTTGCAGTGAGAGGAAGAGATCACATGAAAAGACGAAAGGAAGCCAAACATGAGAGCAGTAAATACAAGCAGCATCCAAATGTTTTCAGAAAGAACACTTCATTGTCTGAAAGGAAACCCATTCACTTCCTAGAAAAGCCTATGTGATATAGGTGGGCAGCGGTTTTTGGCAGAACCAGTATGCCTGGTACCAAATCCTACAGCGCACCTGCTTCCATGGCAACCAGAAGACGGATCGCTTTCCCCTTACACCAGCAGGCCGCTTCATGCTTTAATGTAAAGCGACAACATGCCCGAATTAATTTGTGCATTGTCACTAAAATAAAAAAAAAACGAGAGATCCCCTGAACAGATTCAGTTCTAAAAAAAAAAAAAAAAAGAAGACCAGAAAGCAATTTTCCTATTCATGTGGGCTTCCACACCCACGCTCCCCACCCAAACACACCCCCCTACTACCACACCATAATTTTCCAGGGGGTTTTGGAGAACTTTCAGCCACTTCAAGTGATCTCACTCCTGAAGTAGTATGAGGCAGCGACAAGAAAATCTTTAACGAACGAGAAAGCAATTCCATTTCACAGCAGCGAGGAACCGAGGAGGAGGGGCGGGGAGTCAGTCACTGGCTTCTAAAGAGAAATAGAAGCCATGGATAAAAGCTGTTCACCCTAAGATATCTCCAGAAACAGGAAAAAAAGCAAAAAAAAAAAAAGGAAAAGCAGAAGACAGACTTAACACCGAATCATCCTGCTGTACGTCTCTGAGGCTTACCTAGCTGACAGTCAACACCGAAAGCTTCACACTGTATGTAGCTTATTAGCATTTGTGAATACTACTTTGCTTGTGCCCCAACTAAACCTTCTTAAACCTCTATCTGCAACCAACAGAGCAACACCATATTTTTGGTGCAAAAATCTTACAAACAAGGGATGAATCAAAATAAAAACCATTATTATGCACGCTCACGCTGGGTAATAAAGTCTTTGTTTTTACAAGAGAGCTTAAGTGGTGGAGGATAAAACCTGTTGCTAATCCGTGGTTTAGGGGACCAACAGCAAAGGCATAAGACTGATATCCATGCAGGCAGTGTTAGGATGGACTGTTGCATGATGTGGTAAGCTACAGGAAACAAAACATACAGTACCTTCCTAAAGCACTTAAACCCTTCAACTTTTCAGAAGAGGTTTACTAGAGAACACCGGGGAACAAACAGCAATGTGAAAAACATGAAACACAACAGATTAGGCATAAAGCTTTGGAGAGATAAAGTTGGATTAATAACACCATCATCATCTCAACAAGGACTGTTCAAGTAATTTGAAAATGTGGAAAAAATGATCTTCCAGACCTACCAAGCAATGGCCGTCCATTTAAACTAACAGGCTGAGCAATCAGAGAAGCAGCTAGACAACCCCATGTTTTCTCTGGATGAACTGAAGAGATCGACAGGTCAGAGGTCACCGTTAATTGCCACCAGCCATGTAACAGTAACCAGTTATGAGACCAAAACTGAATGTTTAGACCCAAATAAATGGTAAAAATCACCAAAGTTTGTGCGTTTCAGGTCACGCTGAACACTCCAAGACCTTTTACACCAAGGACAGTCACATTAGCAGACGTGGAGTAGTAGATCATTTCTGATTAAGTGATTTGCCCAATTGCACATCAACATGTGGCCAGACAGATTGGACTTGAAACTTGCACCCTTTTTGTCAGAAAACCTCGTTTCTCACTTAACCTACAGCAGCCAAAAAATACTATGCAAGGCAGAAAACTGACACACGTCATCGGCACATGACAAAATTGTTATAGACAAATAATAGGGCAGAGAACCAATTACTACTTTAATGATTCATCCTCTAAGGCCCTAATTATAAAGTCAGAGCTACAATGGAACAGCATAAAATGGAGCACATTAATGTGTTAGAATTTATCTAAACCAATCAGTATCATTTACCTTTTACTATGGGAAGACGTTGATGGTTGCAACATAGCAAATATGAAAAAGTTCAAGGGTTATGAATTTTCTGCATCCCTTTATTGAGTCTGGGGTTTATAACAAGCTAGCCTCTGATCTTTTTTGCATCCACAACCATTTACAGACTTTTCACCTCTGCTATCAACGAGGCAACGACAGGCATCATCCCCAGACCTCTTTTCAGCTCCAGTCTGATTTTCCTATTCATAAGCCTCTCTCTCAGCAAGCAGTACAACTTCTGTCAAGCTCTAGATGTGAGAAATGTATATGTTTGTGAGTGTTAATGTGTTGGGTCAGCCCCGCACAGAAGGTTCCCAAAGAGTCAGAAGATCAGAGACGGTCTCCCTCCCACTAGCTCTGTCCTTGTTCCACTATTTTACAGAGAAAGCCGTATCACAGTACTGCACAGCGCCGGGGGAGTTTAAGGGTACAAAAGCAGGCCTAATTCCCCCGACAGTGGAATTGGTTTACTTTAGCAAGGGTATCAAAGTACTTCATCAGTGAGAGAATTTTAAAATTTAATATCTCAAAGCCCAACCGAACCGTGTGTGGAATACAGCGGAAAGCTCTCTGTGCGTGGATAATGGAGAAACAGACAGATAAAATAAAAAGACAAAACAACAAAGATGAATGGAAGTGGTTTTGTAGAGAACTGATTTGGAAGGAGGTTACTTCAAACAAAGAAGTTCTTATTTAAAGGCGTAATTAGCATCGTCTAGTGTGTCCTTTAAAAGACAGCCAACAGATTATTCGAAACAATCACAGACGAAAAGAGCTTTATTTACGAAGCTAAAATACTCAGGAGCAAATGCTGAAATCCCTGTTTGAGCGATGTGTGTCTGTGGATGGAGAAGACGTGGCTTCAGTTCCACAAGAGGGTGGGTTTTATGTCTTTATTTGGAATAGATGTATGCTAAAATTGGCCCACGACACCACTTCATAAGTAGTCCAGGGTCAAACACAGTGCAGCGCTTCAGAGCTCCCCCACAGCATGGCAGACTGGGATTCTCAACAACAAAAGCACAAATATTTAAATAAATCGAATCCCTTTCACCTTCAAACATACCAAAATTTCCACAGACAGTCAAGCTCAAAGTCTCTAGACAAACAGAAGACCCTACTTTCCTCTAGCTGAATGAAGCTGGTCTGTGTGAGCAACAAATGCACACTTTCATAAGTCACGTGTAAAATAGTGGACCGGCTCACCTCCTGCTTCTGTCTCTGATTCTCTCACTCCGTCTAAAATTCAGAAATGAAATTTGCTACAATTCACCCATGGAGCAAAGAATTCAATCAGGGATGAAGACACAGTGGAAGAAAGCGTTTGCACGGAGAAAATGGCCTACCTGCTCGGCCTGCTGGGAAGAGAGGAAGGTCATGAAGAGAAGCAGCCAGCTTATTGAGAATCTCATTGTCCTGATCGGATATACACTCTCATGGGGCAGTTTACTAGCTACATCTTCTTTTACATTCAGAACTGCATTAATTCTTTGTGACAAATGCAACTAGGTGTCTGAAACATTCCTCAGACATTTTGATTCATATTTACATGATGGCTTCTCATAGTTGCTGCTGATTTGTCAGTTGCACATCCACAATGAGACTCTCCAGGTCCATCACATCGCAACGCTGCTCTATTGGACTAAAGTCTGGTGACTATGTAGGGTCATTGGGAGTATAATAAACTTGTCATGTTTGGGACACCAGTTTAATATTAGCGTAGCTCTATGACATGAAATAAATAAGATACTTCTATCCACACATCAGCCACTCCTGGATATTTCACGCAACATTCTCTGTAAACCTGGAAGATGGTGGTGCTAGCACATCCCAGTAGATAGGGAGCCTCTAAGGATGTTTTCATACCTCATAGTCTGGTAGACTTGGTTTGACTGCCGACCAAAATTGCAACATTTATTGCATTTTCAGCTACTGTGGTTCACTTCCACACTGCACTGTGTCAAACGCTTCAGATCAATTGGAAAACCTATTCAATCCCTTGTCTGTGGTGGTGCGGCACCAAGAACCACTGAAGTAAGCAGCACAAAAACCTCTGGAGAAGACATGTGCACAACTTCTTTCTTAAACAAAAATGGAGTGACATCAGATTTTTGTGATTGTAGGAATTTCTTTTTTGTCTTTGATGAAAGGTCACGAGCCATTTCTCCCTCTAGAGTTAGACTCTTGGGTTTGTTTTGGTTGTATTTACCCAGAATGACAAATAGTTGAGTTACTCTCATGTGACTGGTTGATTTGTAAAAACATTAATAAAGGCATATTTGTAAACAAAAATGACAGGTGAGTGTAAAAGCCCTGGTTGTCTATTTGAACCATCTTGACCGTTGATGCTGTAGCAACCCAACAGCACTAGGGTGTGAAGGAAATTGAGTCTATTTTGCTCCCAACACACTGCTCACAGATTGCATAGCCGGTGTGGAGCAGTGGATGCAGACAGTCTGCCGACCTGAGTGACCTCTGGCCTACCCGACCTTTCTAGAGCTAAACAAATGTGCCATGAGAGCTCAAAAACCCTTTCCCCCTAAGGTGATGCAGAAAAATTCAAAAATGGACTGAAGACAAAAGAGTTTATTAACAGATACACAACGGAAGGTAATGAGGAAAACAGAATGAGAAATGGGAATAAACGAACAACTGACAGCAAATGGTAGACACCAAAAGAAGTTGGCACTCGTCCATGAAAAGACAGCTGGCAGCGACATCCTTCATAAACCTGGCGGCGCAAGCGGCATGATGGTAGCAACCTCAAGAGACGCTCAGAGAGAGGGAGAGAGGAAGTGAGGAACGGGAGGTATGAAGAAGGGGGGTGGTGGCAGTAGATAACGTGGCTTCCGTCTCCAGACTGCTGTGCTAATTAACACAATTCCACATACAAGGCCCCCTGCTGGCCTCACAGGCTGGCCCCTGCCTTGTGCTCCTACAAGAAGGGACAGAGTGAAGGCTGTGTTGTCGTGCGAGGGGGAAGCGCTGGGGGAGTGAGAGAAATGAAAAGGGTTGAAAGGTGAGGTAAGGTCTGGTGGCCTTGTCTGAAGGTGAGTCAGCTCTGCTCCCCTGCCAGCCTTCATCCTGGCTCATCTGGCGTAAAGATGTGGAGGGAATGAAGACGAATGGGCTGGCGAATGGGGATGCTGATCAACAGCACAGTCACTCATTGCCTATCTCCCTCTGTTTCTCTCAACACCTAGAGGGAGCAGGAAAGAAAAAAAGAAAAAGGAAGAGAGACGAAGAGGGACAGAGCAGAGCAAAGCAAGGAGGCCAATGAGCCGGCACCAGCCCAGTCACAACACCACGGACACAAATCCCGGTTCTGTGCCATTAGCTCCAGACTGTCATAAATCAGACAAAGCCAGCCGGCAGGACGAGCGAGAAGGCCAAACAGAGAAGTCAAAAAACAACAGACGCCCAGCGCTGATGTGGTAGGGAGGAGAAACAAACAGCAACCTCTGGACAGATGAAGCATTAGTAATGAGCATCTGCAAACTTAGACAGCTCAACACATTAAAGCTGGATATTAAACCTATAATCCATTTCAGCCTTAACTGTTTATATTTGGTTTGTTTTTCTTATGCAAACCAAACATCCTCCAAGTCAGAGGGTGGTGTTTATTTTAGTATGTTCACGTTGATCACACACATATAAGTTTAAATGTGTACCATTTGTTTTTGTATACAAAGAGTACTTCTTGTTAATTCTTTTTCTCCTGCAATTTATGTTGTGCACTGGCATTATTTTCTCAACAGCGACACCTTGTGTTTAATAGAGTGCCTAAGGACTGTGTGTTTACTAAAATATATTGATGCTACAATTTAGTTGCTTCAAAGCATTAATCTGTTTATTTTTAAATAGTCAAAGACTTGATTATTGATTTATTTTTTGTTTTGTTTTAAATATCTGAAATACTACCAAACTGGTGACGTGACTTTTCCTGTTTTATCCACAATTTCCTCTTGATCTGTTGTAATTATTTTCTCTTGTCACTTCACACCATTGTTTGTCTTAAGAAACACCTAAAACTGCTCAAACTCAACATGTTGTTGCTAAGAGTGAGTGAGTTAGTTGATGCCACTAACACACTGAGCAGGCAGCCTTTTTATTTGCCTACCTCCCCCAGAATGCCATCCTGTTCTGGACTGAAGTCCAGTAAAATGATCTAACATTCTATCCCAAGTATTTTCTATCGATATTGATCATGTTATTGGTTTTGTGGCTCTTCCCTACTTGGTGGTATCTGGCTGGTTAGTTACATAAAAATCTACATTAAATTGTACGCCTTAAATGGACGTTTGTGACACAAATTAAGACGATTTCAAGGAAAAAAATGCTTTGTAAGCTCCTAAACACAGATTTAAGCCCATGGTTTCCGTTTTGCTTCTTAATTAAAAAGCCTCCATTATCATACAAGCAATCTAGATTACACTGATATTAGCAGATTACTTATTTTGTCATTATGACTGTCACTCTAATTTACGATGTACATTCAGAAGACGAAGGCTAGCGTTTTCATTAACGCGGATGTTGGTGGAAGAATTACCATTTCTGCATGTAATAATCTCAACGGGGGATTTCCTGACCCAGATTTCAACCACACCCAACACAGGCATGATGCCTTGGCATACACCCTGCTGGCAGAGTAACATCTGCTTGTCTGCTCTCAAAGTTGTACACACAACTTCTATAAGACACTGCTAAAAGGCATCTGCTATATAGGAACAAGGGAAAGAGAGTTTCTGGAGGGGTGTCA
Organism: Brachyrhaphis roseni; assembly: GCA_903066815.1. Taxonomy (NCBI): domain Eukaryota; kingdom Metazoa; phylum Chordata; class Actinopteri; order Cyprinodontiformes; family Poeciliidae; genus Brachyrhaphis; species Brachyrhaphis roseni. The sequence continues at coordinate 24,670 of CAEFZY010042981.1, forward strand.
TGCAAAACCATTTGATTCCACGCAAGACTATGTGTAGGAAGCAAGGCTTCGGATTGGCACAAAGCGGCAGAAGAGCAGGCTTTTGCAGAAGGATCTGGTATGAGTGTGCCAATCCTGCCTCACACAGCAGCACACCATGGGGAAGCTGAACATTTTTACGGTTGGATCCAATTAATTTCATCTCCACACACCACACATTTCAACATGCTAGGAGCGTTAAGGAGAGGAGGTGGAGGTTTCAATAAGGTGGAGGTGTGCAGTGAGGCAAGTGGGAATGCAAAATAAAGAGGAAGAGGAAAGGATGAGCCAAGGTTGGGGAATCTTAGAATTCCCCGTTTCTTGCAAGAGGTGAAGAAAATGCAATTACACATGCCCTCTCATGCTTTTCAGGCAAGTATGGTGTGTAGACGTAAGAGGTTAGTGGTGGGGATTGTGCCCGGTGGCAACCTGCATTGCCATTTTCTATGCTAATAGACGCTTGTTCTGCATTTTAACAGACATTTGGTGGCACCGCTCGAAGCGTGGAACAGCGGAGGGGTGAGCGCACAGCGTATCTGTGGGTTGAGGAGGAGGAGGAAGAATCTGTCGCCTCGTGTCTCTGGAGATAGCGGGAATAATGAAAAACTCTCTGCTGGGACTTCAAAGCAAACGGCTGGTCATTTCCTGTGGTGATGGCTGATACGGGCCTGCATGTTCAGGCAACGTGCACGCACACACTTAGTCACACATTCCTGTTAGCAAATCCTCAGACGGTGAACACCACTTCCTTTGATGGTACAGTTGGGCCAAAAGAGGAGGAGGAACAAGGCTTTCGGACAATGAATAAATTTGAAAAGCCTTTGTGTGGCCCTGGCAGGATCATCCAAGTCTTTCAGTCGTCGCCTTGGGGTCAGCACTTATGCAATGTGGGTGTAATGCCAGAAACAAGCCTGCCATTTTACACTGCAAAGAACAGTTTATACTCAAAAGGCATTAGAAGATAAACATATCCTCAGCTTTTGTTAATCCATCTGCCAAACTTCAGACATTTTCTTGGCAGACAAAAACAGCAGCACTAGAGCTCAGGTATAATTAATCATGTTTCATTAAGTTATTCTAATTTCAGAACTATTGGCACAGAAGAGTTTACCATAGCTGCAAGAACTGAAGTTTAAAAAGTCTGATTTATTCATAAAATAAGCAGTGTCCTTCTGGCAGAACTTCTCTTAGGCTGTCAAAATCAACGCAAAGAAATTTAGAAGATTTGGCAACCAAAAGTGTGGAAAAATGTGGAGATATGCATGTTGCTCAGCTCATCTTCGCAGTCTGAATGGTAATCTATGTCAGGACAGAGGGCGGCTTGGCCAGCATGCTACGCAGCTATAAACAAGCCAGCAGCAGCCATTTCTGGCTTATCACATTTCTTATCGCATCATCTCGTTCCCTTATGAAAGTCAGAATTCCCTGCAGGTTTTTTCATGGTATGTACTGCATGTGTGAGAGCTTTTATTTAGAAACAAATTCATAGAGATTCTTTTAGCCTTACATGCTGGTTAAAAAAAAAATCTAAGGGCTCACATTGTGTGGCTCAGTGAGAACAAAAACACAGAAACATCTGGTTCTGTTCAAAATGCCAGGAATTCTTCTGCTGCTTGGTTCATATTACTTCCTGAGCTCGAATGCTAGCTGTGCAGGTCAACAGATAAACTATGCCCCCCATACACAATGCCTTGGCTTTTCCACGTGTAACCGAGGAGGTGTAATCTGACAAGTGATAGGGGTTTACACAGAGTTTACACTCAGTGTGGATGATCCTTAAGCAGGAAGCTGCTCTGATTTATGCCTTCATACCTGCTGCACTGAGCAGATCCCAAAGAAAGGCCATGTTTGAGATTTTGCCAGGGCAAAAACCTTCACCCCTCCCACTTATTTCCACTAAGGAAATCCCCACCAGCAGAGGGGCAGCAACGAGAAAACTGAGACCAGCAAAATTGAAATACACAAGTCAAAGGACTAAAAAGAGAGTATTCAGTTTTTAAAATTAGGTTCTCTGTAGTTCTTTTACCAGTAGAAAGACGTTATGTCACAGTGGATTTGTACAAAAGTAAAAAGAAAAAAAAAAGAAGAAATATCGGAGCTGTAAAGAACCAACAGCCAGTAAGTTAGTTGATCCCAGGAATTCAAATAGACTCAAACAAAAAGTGTTCATATCTGTGGGATGTAACTGCATGTTAGAAGGTAATTAACATCTACATTATGGCAAGAGACATTATTTTATCAACCAATGAATGCCCACCTGACTATTTAAAAATTACTTTGTCCGAGTCTTCTGGCTGTATGACTCTTGTCACGATACTTTCAAAATAAAAGACCTGGAAGACTACAAGAATGTAGCGTCTTTGATGCTACTGCACAAATGATCACTTGATTCAAAATTAAAAACTTTATTCAGTTTCTGGCAACTGCTGCGTTCCAGATGTCTCTCAAGTCGGACCTGGGACTTGGTGAACAGACACACATTAAAATAGAGAGAAACAGCTGATGGATATTGTACACTGCAGTGTTTATAACTGGTTTTATGACTTACAAGCTGTGAGCGGTACTAATAAATTTATATTTACAACTTTCACCATATTTTATAGACATGGGAGCCATATTGAATACTAAATTTGGCACTGGTCAACAACTTTCACTGCTCAAATTTAAATTTGGAGGACGTTTTTCTTGCATTTCCAACTGGTTATTAGGGGAAATAAACTACTTCCAAATATTAAAAGGTATTCTTACTAGAGCTGCATTTGACAAAGTGAAATTACACAGAGTCACCTTTAGTCACCGTAATTTCATCACAGTCGTTTGGCTGAGATAACAGAGCTGCACTTAACTAGATCTGCTTAATACAGGTAACAAAGCAGCTACTGATAGCTTCACAAAACCTCACTTAAAACAATTAAGTATCCCTTTCAGGTAGGAGAGCAGAACAGGACTCAAGTGGCAGAGTCCTGCCTGTTTTAGATCTGTCTAACACAGCTCATTGAAATGGCTGAATTATTTTCACAGCATCTCACCAAGGTCTGTAATAATGAACCATTTATTTTTTTAAGTTGTGTTGAACTAGGAAAAAAAAATGAACGGGCAGAACAGCCATTAGGGACGACTGACACTGGACACCACTGCTGCTATTAGTTGTATCGCAGGAAAAAAAACGAAGCCCAAAGTAGTAGTTGGAAGATGTGCTTTTTATTTTTCAACTGTGGTAAACCATGTTGTGTTCTGCATTTTGTCGTGAGAGCCCAGAAAAAGCTGCTTTTGATTTCAAGACAAATAGATCTACACACTTTTAGGTCAGCTCTTTTTGCACACCAAGCTGGTTATAAACCCCCATACGTCATCCTTCCTTTACATTTCAGGTTGTGCTTGTTCCAATTCCCCCACCCTATTCTCTTATCTCCCATGTTTGACAGAGTGATGTCTTCAGCCAAAATCACCCTGTCTACTGCGGTTCCCCAGGAGATGGAGTGCCAGTGATGTAGACGATTCAATCAGAGAGAAGTGAAAGAGCAGATCACAGACAATACGCCGCGGCCCCATTACCCCCAATACCCGCTTACTGCTAGCGATGCTTAGCCCGGGCCCCACCTAATGGGCCATAATATCATTTTACGCCATGTTCCAGCTCCTTATGCCAGATCTAAACATAACTGTGTCACCAAGGCACAATAAAAACAGATATATTTCTTTATTACTCCTCACAAAGCATATCACCAGACCTGAGCACCCCTTCAAAGGAAACTAATATCTACAGGAAGCTGCTCTTTTCCTTGGCTCATTTAGAGCAGACGCGCTGTTGTTATTACTCTGAGCTGCACTCTGCCGGCCTCATACTCCCCATGCCGTTCACTCAAAAAGTAATGGATGTTTTATTATAATAAAATGAATACAATATCTTCGCCATAAATAGCGTACTTAAAAAGGCATTTTCTCTGCCTCCCAATATGTCTGGATGTCCATCATGCCTCAGGCTATCAGGCGCTACATGTTTAATTCAGAGTCACAGCTAGTTGCAGCTTGTGTGTCACTGTATAGATGAAAACAGTAACACGTCCAACCTCTCCTCACCTTTGACTTTCCATTCTATTCACCCAATAATAACACGGTGCACCTTCTAACAAGAGGTCACGGAGACTCATTACTTTGGTTGAAAGCAGAGGAAAGAATTATCGCCTGCGTTTTCTGCCCATTCATTTTCTTCATCTTCTGGGTTAGATGTAGACATGTGATGAGAAATCAGCTGGTGAGCAAATTCAGCCAATTTTGCATTTAAGCAGCAGCCTGTCAGACACTGTTTACAATTGTTTAATATGTCTGCAGTTCATTACGGCTGCAGGAGAGTGAGAGAAAGCAAGACTTACAGATAACAGGAAAGCTTGACCGAGTACAACCAAATAGCAAAGCTTTCAGCCTTTGTCATGGACATATGCTAGATTTGGAATTTGTTGGCAGCTTTTTGGGAACCAGAATTAAAGTAAAGATCTACTTTCTTTAGCCAATATACACAGGAAGGGAGGTTTACATTTAGCAAAGTAATGTAGAATACTAAAGTCAATTTAGATGGAAACTCCAAAATAAATCTTTTAAAAGTAGCAGAAAATAAATACTACTGTATTTTCCTATACTCTGGAGCGCATCTTACTATAAGCCGCATCTACAAAGGTTGTTTTTTAAAATTAGAAACGTACATATAAAAGCCGCTGGTATCTTCACCGCTCTCGGTTTTCCACAAAGACGAAGCAGAGGGCTGAGGACGTAGCCCTGTGTCTCCAACGCCGAACCATGGATTCGTTCATGCCGAGCTTACGTGCAGCGGCTCGGTTTCCTTCCTGTAATGCCAGATCAATAGCCTTAAACTTAAAAGCTGCATCATATAAACTTCTTCGTGTTGTTTCCATGATGAGGGGGTTTGAGTTTAAAAACATTTCTCCGTCGTGCCTGCTGCTAGCATGTGCTTGTTCTACATTTTGATTTCAAATTTTGACTTCAATGATTCATTTCCTGCTAAAGAGCCCCATGGTGGTTGATGAAAAATCCACAGAAAAACCGCACTGGGCTACAAGCCGCATGGTTCAAAGCGTAGGAAAAAAGTAGCAGCTTATAGTCCGAAAAATCCGTTCCTAGATGTTGTAACATTGCCTCGCCATCCTATAAAAATAAATACTGACTGCTAAAACCCCTTGAAGTCCGGCAAAAATGTTCTAATCTGCAAATGCAGGAAGCATAATCACAAACAGGCTTCACCAATATTGTCACTCTTCAGTGATGAAGTTGTTACTGTGTGAAAACATTATTTTTATTATCAAAAGTTTGTTGAAAACTGAAACTAGAGAAACAGAAAGAGCCTTTAGCAGCTTCAAGAAAGAAAACAGTTCTCTGATGTTCAGTCAAGCTGTTACAACAAGGAATGAGACATCAGGAGATAACAGGAAGCCGAACGTCTTACAGCAGAGTTGCTCTGTTTTTGTACATTTTGACAGTCTGACTCCACCTGCTAGGAAGCACGCTGGAAAAACAAATGTTTGCAGCCTTTTGGAAATCTCAGTAAAAGTAAAGGACCACCAACTCCACAGAAAATATATAAAGAAAAGGCAGATTTATATATGTTAGATGTGCCAATAGTGCAAAAATAGATATAGCAAACAGATGTATCGCATTTTTAAAAGGTCAATTATCATTTTGTCTTTATTTGACATATTGGTGAAATCATATCCAAGTCTATACATGAAGTGGCTTTTCTCCTGGTCTGTAGCAGCAATAGTATTGCTGATTTTTGTGATAACAATTACAACTGATCTACATTATCCTGACTCCTCTCTTTATTTTTCATTGTTGCAATGTCCTTATATTTTCTGCAAGTTTCTCATCCAGTAAGATATGTGTCTGACGAGGGCAAAAGGGCAGCAAGAGTCCATGCGACTGGCCAAATATATAATTGGTATGCAGTTTGAATGCATGTCGCTCGATATATAACACCCCATCAATAACTGCATCCAAGCATTCTTTCTGCATTGAAGTTCAGTATATTGAGAAACTCTAGTCTTCTATAAATGGAATAGTGCAAGAAAAAAAGGCTACCCAAGACGCCTGTGTAGTTACCATAAAGTAATGATTTAACAATCTGATGTAACCATCAACAATATTAATTTTAAATGTCTTGTTGGGAAAAAATCTGGTTTTATTTATAAATGCTAATGCCCTGGAACATGGAGGATTTTACTTCATTTGTGGATTTTTTTTGGGATACGGAAAAAGCTCAACAACTTTGAACTTTTTGAATATTCATTGCCATATTAGGTAATTTACATGTCTAATTTATGCAGAAAGCTGGAAAACTGCAGCTCGTATCAACTAAAAACTGTCAAATAAAAATACAACAAAATCTCAATTTAGAGAAGAACTTATACCATCAATAACAAATAATCCTGAACTACACAAGGACTGTAGCACCATTATCATTATACATATATTTTTATTTATATTTATATACACACACATATATCCTAAGGTCAGATCAGGTTATTTACACTATGAGGCGGACGAGACAAGCAAAATCCTAGGGGTGATGGGATGAGTGTGTGTGTGCGTGTGTGCACACACACACGTCGGGGTGTGTGTGTGTAGATGTATAGAGGTGGAGGCAGACGAGAAGTTGGGGGAATCCAATCTCTCACACTGAGGAGCAGAGACAGGTGGGCAGATATGCCCCAAACCGAGGATAACCCCTGCAGTATCCAAGAGTGAAATGACAGGATTACAGGGGCATTAAGAACCTGCTGAAAAGGTTGATAATGCTGTTTATGGTTGGAAGTCACGCTGGCAAAAGAGAAAAATAAATAAAAAATGTTTTACTAATGAAAATATGGACAAGCTTCTTCTCAGTTATTGAGCGGAAAATTCAAGGACAGGAGCCTCTTGCTTCATTTAAAGCGGAGAGTTGATGTTGCCCACTTGACAGAGTCTCAGAGCAAATGTGCATATATATATATAAAAAAAGATGCGTCTTTATCACAGTTTTTTGCCCAAACCTTTTAACACTTGCGACAGTAAACATAAGCCCCACTATCCTGGTTGAGAACGGGATTATTGTTGTGTCAACAAACCCCCATAGATAATAGTAATTACTGCCCTGGCTGCTGCGCCATCAGACTGAGGCAACTTCACTAGCTGACAGCTTGGTCCTAATTACCGAGAACCACCAATTACGAGCTTCATTTCATTATTTATATTCCACTGAGCGACCAAATAAAAGAGACTTCAGTTACTCCGAGCGCTCACATCTCTGGCAGCTGCAGGAGCGTCCAGAGACCTGCTGAATCACTCTCAGTTTTTTTTTTTTTCCTGATCATAAGCTAGCAACCAGGCGAACAGTGAACTGGTGCACATATATGCAAAAAAACTGCAGTTCCAGAAGGAAACTGCAGTGACTTTGTTTTTGTCAGCCACAGGAAGTAATTTAGCTACATAGGAAGTGTGTTATCTATTCCACTAGCAGTTAAAATTTCAATCATTCCACAACTTGATATGTGCAGAAATTAAATGACAAAACTGCTTCAATTTTAAAGCCGTCTCCAAAAATATTGAAATAAACACCAGCTTCTTATCGGTTAAGTGTATTCAACCACACTGATTTGCACAGATGTTCCCCATCACCCCCGACTGCCAAGCGGCGTCCAGAGATGGCTGACAGGAGGGAGGCAAGGAGAGGGCTCGGGGCGGGGGTGTGAAATTCGGCTATTCCTGCTCCAGTGATTTCTCTGGAAACTTGGCAGATCATTGTGGAGATTTGTATGTCTGTGGATTTGACATGAAACTGTTTGAGAGGCTCGTCTGGAATCCGTCTTTCAACGAGCCATCCCTTCACCCTCCCCTCGCTGCTCATGTAATGTTCCTATAATTCCTGAAGGCCGCAGTTCCCAGCCTAACAAAAGCTGCAGATGTGGTGATTATCTCAGGGTATTTTATGGCTTGTACGATCCATTGAAAGACAACCGTTATTACACCTGTTGATTCAAAAAAAACAAATAAACATGTGTGTGTAGAAGTTGCAAAATAGGCAGAGCAAACAAAAAGAAAGAAAAAGCATCTGCACAATCTATTCAGACATCTGCAATTGCACACCTTGTTGATCTCTATGATTCAGTGCAAATTCAGTGATTCACAGAATGAGCTGAAACGGAAACTCGCGCTCAGAAAGCTGTAAAGCATGCAGAGCTAACACGTTCCAAAGAGATAACCTATCACAAAAAAAAAAATGGAAACATAATTACAAAAAAGGAACACACTGTAGAAATCCAAAGCTCTTAGCATGTAGATGACAGCTGCGCAGGGCAGGCCTTGTTTGCACGGCCTGGAGAGGAGCAGTATATGTGGCCTGGAGGCCGGATCCGTTCCAACTGTGCTCTGGCACGAAAACGATCAGCTCGGTCCGACTCGACAGCTTGGATATTTGCGGGGGGCGATGGAAAACTGGAACGTTGCAGCACCGTGTTGGAGGTGGAGGAGGTGGGCCGGCGGGCGGAGAGGCGGTGATGAGTCAGGAACAAGGTGGTTTCTATTATTTTAGGTCCGCAAGGACGTGACATTCCAAAGTCTGATGAGCAAGACCAAACTGCAGTGGGTGAAGGAGGTGCCATTTCTGTGGGGGCCTGAGGCAGCCAAGTTTATCCAAAAGCACATGTCTGGAGGACATATGAGCATTTTTAACCATTTCCAGACATTTATTAGGCGTCTGTATACACTGCAACGGTCAAAACCTGCATGGTGATGATGCATCTTTAAAGCCTGGAGTTAGTTTATGTAATTATCATTGAGACAAAAAAAAATAAACAGGTCTGAGGTCATGTAGCTCATGGGAGGGAAAACAAAACTAAGAATAAAAGTCAAAAGACATGACGAGTAGCCTAGCAAGAAAAAACAATTACTTTTTTAGCATCATCCATCATCACTTACAAAGAGTCAGAGTTTGGGATTTTTCTTAAAACTAAAGAAATGCAGGAGGTTTTCACAACCAAACATAATTTTAAAAGTGATGCAATGAGAAACCTGCTGGTTATGGGAATATTTTCAGTTTAGCCTGCTTTGATCACTGACAAGAAAATTAAAAATCTTATCAGTGTGGTTGATGTCACTGACTGAAGACTCAAAGCTCAGTGTTTTTAGGATCAAAGACAAAGTAGAAACAAAAAAAGTGGACAAAGAGATATTTAAAAGCAAACCATTTCGTAAGACATAGAGACACGTCTGAAGTTTGTTAAGCAGATAACAGAAAAGGTGAACGCAGAACAGAAAAGGCGCTTTGTTCCATCTCTTCAAACTATAAACCTGTCCGTCATCCTGGCAGCCTTTGATAAATCTCAGTGTTAAGCTAAGGCTCTTCCTTTGAGGAACAGACGGAGTGTCGTTTTAGCACTATGTGCAACACTAACTTGAAACAGCAGTTTAAAAGGTCAAATCAAAAATCATTAATACAGTAAATCCCCATTTTACACGGATTGGACTCTCAAACACACACTGCTCCTAAAATAAATAGATTTTTTTCTATTACTAAAGTTACTATGGCTAAAGAGAAAGCAAAATCAGTTAAACTCAATATCAAGCCAAGTCAAAGAAACAAACAGAATCAGCAATCGGAAAATCGGACAAAATAATTTTGATCTGTGCAGCTCAATGTGAAGTTTCACAAGACAACACTGCCCCATGAACAGCTTTGATTACCATTTGCTATACAGAATAACGGGGAAAATGTGATTTTGAAATCAATCTAAAATTCACAACATTCTGTTGCACAAGAGAATAGAAAGCTACAGGCCCCACCCTGTCCCCAGGGTTAAAAAACATTTGTTTGATTTAGTGCATGCTAATTCATTCATCCCCAATGTAGCTCTTTGCTCTGGGGTAGCGCCGATGCAAAGCCTCCTGGGAAAAATGATTGACACTTCTTAATCCTCATGGATAGCAAAAAGCATGTCATTACCATGACATTTATACCATCTTCTGGGACATGAGATGAAGAGTGTAAACAACAAAAGGGATAAACAGCAAAAACTCCATAAATAAGGAGTGTGAATGTTTAATGGGATGCATTTTTGGGTCACACGTGTAGTTTAAATATTTCACTCTGGCTGTGCTCACTTAATAGAACGGGGATGGAGAGATGCCTGCGCTCTGGCACCTGGGGTAGCCAAGATTTCAAATTATCCAACATTTTATTTATCTGTAACAACAGAGGGCTGGCTGGTGGGCACAGAGGACTGCAGGAAATGTGATGGAAAGTGGAGCACAACAGTAATGACCAAAGCAAACAACTGATAATGAGGAAGATGCATGGGGGGGAGAAGGAGTCATCTGTCAAGCTAAGCACTACACAGATGAGTAAGAGGCATCCAGAGAAATCAGCAACTCCTCAAGTTTTCTGACAGCTTTGGGACTTAAACACCACAGAAACTGTTTGTGACAAAGTGAGAAATATCAGACAAGCCTTGATAAATCAGTCACAATTACGTTGCGACGTTCCTCACCTTAATTCATCTCTTTGACTGGATGAGCAGAGCAGCGTTTCTCCTCTTCAATTAAACGCGTAAAGAAAAAGTTTTAACAACGCTCTCCATAAAAACCATTACAGCAGCAGTTAATTACTGGGGATCTTCAGCTAATGAGCATCGGAGCAGATTTAATTACTCATATCCCTTAATAAACAAACAGATCTTAATAGAGCGCACGTAAAGTTTCACCAGAACGGACCGAGATAATACTTTGAGAAGTTGCCTCAACTTGTAGGACAAGGCTTGGCTCGTAATTGGGGCATAGTTTCCTGAAACAGAGCGCTGGGTAACAGAGCTACTTCCTTTTCTTGGTGCTGTTCAGTTTCTTTCCTCCAGAACTTTTAATACAGAAAAACAACAGGGAGTAAAATGGTTATCAAGTGAAAAGAGGAGGCTCGACTGATTACTGGGATCCTATGCACATTTCAAGTGAAAATACCATACTTCTGTACATTGTTTTTGAAAACTCCAACAGTTCTGTCTGTTAAACTCATTTTTTAAAGAAAGGAAGGAAGGTATACGCCTTAGCTTGGGAATTGCATGAAAAGGGATAAAAGTAGCTAAAACGTATTAGTTTAATAGTCACCATTTTCAAGTTGTATTGATGTAGAATTATAATTTTACATCTAAAACTGGGGAGCTTTTTCCCCTGAAACTGTGGGATATAAAATGAAGTACTGAAAGTGCTATTTTTTAATACAGTTTTCTTTCTCCGTCCTTATTCAGACCTGAACAAACAATTTCAAATTCAATACCTTTTCAGACAGCATAGGAACCCTGTAATTATACCACCTCCACACCATTAGCTCCACACCCTGCTGTTTACTCAAAGCAGTTTGATACACCGAGGCCTGGCCTGAAACTGATTCACCCATCAGGAGAAAAAAAAGGAGTTGAAATGCTTTTTTTTCTTCTTCTTCCCCCTCCCACCTTGGCTGCTGCCCAATGGGAGACCATAAAAAATTACTTAGATCCAACTGTGTTTAGTGAGGACAAAGGGTGTGAGCAGAGTGTGAGCCAGAGAAAGTGAGGAAATGCAGGGACCGAGTCTGCAGAGTCTAGCTGCAAAAATACAGCTTAAGAGAGATTACTGTATACAAATTGTTTTTATTAACAAAAAAAAGGGAAAAAAAAAAAAAGAAAAGTGGTCCAGAAAATAGCTAGACCCCAATGAATTTTTCTTTGTACAGAAAAAAAAAGTAAAAGAACATAGCAAAGTGGTGTAAGTAAATGAGAGGGTAAGTGAAAATAAAACGACCTTGGGTTGCTACTCACTAGAGAGAGGCCGACAGGGGTGCTGGGTGCGTCTTGGCTGCTGGAGTGGAACAGAGTAGGGTGCAGCGGCGGCTGCACAGTGTGTGCTCACTGGACACTTCAATCACAGGTAGCCCCAGTCCCGGGCAAACTTGGCCAATTAGCCACACACTGCCGCTGACCCCCGGCTTCATTAAGGGCTCGGGCTCTGGAGGGGGAAGAAGGAGGGGAGGATTAGAAGGTGAGGGGAGACTGTCATTACTTGCGACGGTTTGAGAAGACGCATCTACACCTTATGCGTAAGGTGGGACTGAAGGTTACAGATGAACACAATCAAGTGAGGAAACAGACGCAGCTCCGCATGTACCCACCACCCCCAAAAATCACACTCTCCACGTCCCTGAGGGTTTATACCTGCAGCAAAGGTGGTGGAGGTGAGAGTAAGAGCTACAGAGGCCAGAGGGCAACGCCACACCCCCACCTTAAAACACAGCTGCAGTGACAGCAACAGGTGTGGTGGCTGGCAGACATGCAATTATCAGGCTGAGATCCTGCTCTTTGTGACAGAGACAACAGCAGATCAGAGGGAAGATTAGAGCTACAGGGGGAGAGAAGAGGAGCGGGACGGGAGGAGACCGAGATGAGAGGGAAGAGGGGAGGATGCACTACTACGAGTCCCTAGAGGATGGAAGAAAAAAGACTTTCTGTTCTGCTCTTTTGATCGGCAAGTCCTCAGAAACTGAAGAAAATGCAGATCAAAAGCCAGCCCCACACTGTCAATCACAAGTTCACTTTTATACATCAGCATTAAGGTGATTAGTTTTTACCTTTAGAGGACTTTCAATTATTTTTTCCTCTATTATAAAATACACCTCACTGATTTTTAGTTGGGTTCTGGCTAAATTCTCGGATATCTGCCTATAATTTTTCTTCGAAATAGTAGAGCTCAATGAAACCAGTTGGATTCCTGCCAGAGATTTAGCTTTTAAGCATAGGTCATGCATTTTCAGAACATGCATGACCTATGCTTGTTCTGCTCCATGTTGGATCATCGTCTTGTACAAACGCCAACTTGGATCAACCATCCGTTTGTTGATTTTAGGTGCCTTCAACTCATCCACTTCACTATTGCAATTCACTACTACCCCTGGAAGTAAACAGCAACACAGTATGATGCTACAACCACCACCATGTTTGAGAACAATGATCTCATGTTTTACAGCTTCACTTTCATCTTTAAAGACTCTTATTATGGTCAAATTGGTCACCATTTTCTCTTGTCTGGCCTTTTAGAGTAAGTTTTAGAGTACTGGTCAGCAACCTCTCAAGTCTATGATGATTTAAACGTCACTTTCCTGTGGATCGACCAGACAGATCTTCCAGATTATTATAGAGCTCAGATATGTACCATCAGGACAACAATCCCAAACACACATTAAAACTGGTTTTGGATTGGATAGAGAAGACTAACATTAAACTGCTGGAATGGCTCCAGCCTCAACTGTATTGACAATTTATGGACTTTGCTTAAAAGCTTAGTCCCAGGACATGAAACAAATATAAATGTGCTCCACCAATTATGATTAAAAGAGTATATATGCAGCCAGATTTATATCAGTAACTTGCTTATGGCTATATATAGCCACAAGCAAGCTCTTATGTTTACTATGGTATACTTATCAGAAATGTAATCGGTGTGTATATATTTATTAAAGGGCAGTATTATGTATTTTCCAGACACAGTGCCATTTTAGTTATAAAAAATTCTGTATAGGACTTTAAAAAAATTTGATTTCATAATTTTAAGCCTTGAAATTGGGCCTCTGTCCTTTTAAGAAACTCCTGCTTTTTCCGACACTCCGTTTTCAGGAAGTCATCACAACATGGCTCCTTTATTTACCCTTTAACAACACTTTTAACTGCATTTTACTGAGATGTAGCTCATATATTGATCTCTGCTGATGCACAGTTCCACCAGCTGTGTGCTAATTGCTTCTGGTTAGTCTGAAGGAGCAGCGGGTGAATGCTGCTCTGTGAGGTGGAAGCTCGGATGCTGCAGCACCAAGGAGGAGCTTTGTCCACAAAGGCAGAGCTCTGTACTACCAAGTGGTTTGCACATCTGGATGGTTGCCACAGGAGATTAAAGGATTTCTCAAACATGTATTAAAGAATCAAGGCAACACTCCAGCTGTTAAGGAGGTAATAACATAACACGATTTAAAGCTCAAAAAAGTTGATTTCACATACTATTGCCCCATTTTATGGGATTTCAAACCTGTGTTGGAATAGAGAACACACATTATATGGTTCAAGTCATATAATTTCTCCTTCACCAAAACAGGTAAAATGCATCATTAAAAGCACATTAATATCCCATTTAAATCAATAATAATAACTGCATGCACTCATTTACCAGTATTGTATACTTTGGCCTTCTGATTCCAGGAATCAGACCTCATACACATGTTTGCAGGACACTTATAAAAAGCCAAAACATCTCATGTCATTTCAGAGAAGGTGGAGCAGTTTGTGGCCATATGGGACACGCAAGGCTCGGCAACAGTTAGTCAAATACAAATGTTTTTCTCCCTTATAAAAGCAGAAATCCACATGAGACTTGTGCCTGCGTCACATTTACTGTGGAAACCTCAGAGGTGCCGTAGAGGAGTGGGGCGCTTCATACCAGTGTTCCTTCTGATTACAGGGCTTTGACCTAGCTAAAGAAAAATGTTTATAAGGTGGGCTACCAGAATAGTAATAACTACTGTCAGAACGTTTTTATGCTCGGGAGAAGGAGATACCAGGCCTTTATTTAAAACAAGCCAAGGATAAAAGATCAATGGCCCAAGTCGGAGCAAGAATTGGAGGGAAAAGTTTGCAAACATGGTGGGAGATTATGAGGGGGGGATGTATGAGTAGATGAGGTGGGGGAGTGGAGAGAGCGCCAACGAAGAGGGATCTAGCTCATCTGGGTGCTAGTGGCTTATTGATTGGAGAAGACACACAGCTCCAAGCCATTCATCACAGGCCACTCTCAGGTCCTTAGATAAGTCCTGTGATAGTGCCTGCTTGCTGAGCAGCTGCAACTGGCCACATCCATTATCGCTCAAACGAAGAGCTACAGGGGGAGTATCATGCCTCCCCCCCAGTTTTATAATACACATGCCTATTCCCACTACCTTGGGAATAGGCATGGAAAGGGCTGCCGGGTGACATGGCAGAAGGAAGGCTGGATTCAAAATAGAAAAGAAGCCTGTGGTTAAGGGCCTGTGGCAGAGGCTAATGCCTACAAAGGCAAAAGCTGCAGTTAAAGAGCAGGAGTTTGATGAAAAATCGTGCCCTAACAGCCACAAACGAAATGAAAAACACTCTGTTTGCACCAGCAGGAGGTGGGAACTTTTTTATGGCCCTATTGTTTCCTTTTCACTATTAGCAAAGCTGTTTTGTAGCAGATAGTACACAAACCAGCTGAGCGACAGGCAGATCTGAAAACCGCTGAGTGGTTTTGACTGTATGTATGACTGAACGCGAGTGTGTATGTGCATAAAGGAAAATTCCCCAACTGGGCAGGTGGGGATCAGCCATAATGAGCCATGCAGGGAAAGAAGACAGAAAGGGAGGGCAGGAAAAAAAGATGACAGGAGGAGTGATGGCGACAGGCTCAGAGCCAGAGACAGGGCCCCAAAAGAGCAATTACAGGAGCTCCAGAGAAGGTGTGGGCCTTGTCCCAAGGCATGGTTTCAAACAGCACAAAGCCCTGCCAGACATGTACTCACAGGCAAACACACACAGACACATGTATACTGGCTTTATATACCGATCTTATGTCAAAATCCTATAGTTTATATACAGGAGTTTACTATGATGCTAAGGTGTCCTTCTCTACAAAGGCCAGAGTTTAAATAAGGGTATTAAGGAAAGAAAAAAAACAGAAAGGATGGCTAGATGGTGATCAACTGCATTAAACACAGAGCATTAGATGAATGAATGGATGGACAATTTGAAAGACCAACGGACAGACAGGCAAGAATTGATTGATGATTGAAACTGATGGTCTAATGGTAGGATACATGGATAAACAAATAGTTGGATGTGTGAATGGTAGGCCTGTCACAATAAACAATAAATCAATTAATTACATGATAGATTAAAACAAACGCAACACTAATCCTTTTTCTCTTTTTACCAAAAACTGAATGATAAAAGTTGTCAGTCTGGTGCTCTGGTCTCAAAGACCCCTCTTTTGAAAGATAATTTTCTTCACAGACACGTCATAATAAATTTTATTTGTTGTTTTTTTTATTCATTTTGGATATTTCAAATGAAGTCTCTGTAAACAAAATTATTTCCTTATATGTTTTGTTTATGATTGTCGTTTTGTGCTACTTAGGAAGAGATGCACCGACCAATTGCATGATAAATGAAAAGAAACTCAATTTTTATTTGTCCTCCAGTTCCAGTGTTTAAAAGTTTATTAAAATTTCAAGTTTATTGATATCTGAGAACGTGTTCTTGCCATTATTGCTATTACTTGAAAATGGTCTCGAAACAATATTATTGTTTATCGCAATAAGCTCTAGGACAATTTATCGTCCAGCAAAATTTGTTATTGTGAAAAAAAATGGGCATACAAGTGGTTGGATTAATGAGCATACCGATGGCCAGTCAAACAGACTGAAAGATCATTTAAGCAATAATACAGGGCATAAAGTCTTAAAATACAAATCAAATAAAAAAGCTGTTAGAAGCCGTAGGAACAACAGAGACGGGGTGAAAATGCAAAATGGGAAGGAAGGAAGCAGGAGGGAATATTTTCAAGTGCAAAACATCAGCATGCTACATTCCGCACATGTTTGTACCGGTACATTCTGTGCTGCTCTGAAGCTGCTTCCTAACACCATGGGCTGAAACAAAAGCCCAAACTCCAAGGCTCTGGTCTGCATGCCGAAAACTTTCAAGTGAATTCTGCTGCGACTCGTGGGCGCTAAACAACAGTGAACGGTCTGGACAGCCTCTCACCATGGTGCCCGTCACAAACAGGGCTCTGAAATAGCTTCTGAAGGCAACCATTTTTGGCCTTCTCCACTCCACCACTTAAAGGAGAATGACAAGATGGGGAGAGCGGACATAAATGACGAGAGAACGAGAGAAGATATGCAAACAGATATGTGGGGGAGGAGAAATTAAATTAAGAGAAAAGTTCTTGCGCACCGGTACGGACCATTGATTTCCCATTCTCTTGGAAAGATTTAATGAGCTTAAATAGGAGGCTGGTTTGACACTGCCACAATGACTCTGAGAAAGCTCCCTGTGAGAGGAAATCGTTCAGAGGCTGTGACGGCTACCAGCGAGAGGGGAGGGAGCGAGGAGGGAGATGAGATGCAGGGAGGGAGGGAATGTTTTCATGCCAAAGTAGGAGACATGAGGAAGACAGATGTTGGATTATGCTTGGGAAATGGTCCACGGCTAGCTTTACTTGTCTAGTTCTCAATGAGCAAGGGAAACGGGGGGAGGAGCGGGGGGTAAGGATGAAGGATGAAAGGGATTAGAGCAAGAGAGGCAGATGCTGAAAGAGGCTAAAAGGTGGTCTACATTCAACTGAGCTGCCAAGTTATGTAGGTGCTTACTCACAACAGGCGCTCATTATAACCCAACGATCTCCGAGGTGATTGACAGTTCCTGCTCGACTGCGGCGCTTCACCTCATTACTTCCTGGATGACCTCCCTACGAGCCATTGAAGAGATGCAATTGCTTGGCAGCCATCTTGTTTTCCAACCCTCCCCTCTCACTATCGCACCTCCGTAGGCAGGAGCACTGTAGTGACTTCCGAGAGCAGAGTCCTCGGGCGCTTCACCGCGCTCTGCCGCTGATGAGGGCCCCACTGGGAATCATCAGTAGCCGTTTTATGAAGCTGTCTGGCAGAGTGAATGCGCTCAGCGCCACTTTTTTTAAATTTTTTTTTTTTTTTTGCCGGCAATCACGGTAATAGGAAAGTGGACTCGGGCATAGCTGTGAGCGGTACCAAAGGGATGAGGGCTTCCCTTCGCCAACTGTTGGATGCCACAGTGTGTTCAATGACTTCCTTCATCCAAACTTAAATTAAGAGCCGTTTTACCCTGGAGATGCACTTGCTCCAGATGATAAATATGGGAACATTTCTGATGGAAGTACATAATTGGGTCACTCTGTTAGAGCATTGCAAAAGTATTTATCCTGAGATTAATTTACACAGATTCCCTCTTCACTAATTAGATTACAGATATTTTTTAAGGGCATCAAAGTAGATTTGGCTGACTATATGTATACTTAAAAAAAAATTGTTCTAAATCTATGTACCCTCCTTTTTCTCCTTCAGAGTTGAGCTCCACGTTGTGTTTGTCCATCACGCAAACCCCCAGTGAAAAGCACGTTGAAGTTTGTGTTTGGAACATGACGATTTGAAAATGCTCAATGGGAGAAAGGTTTCCCCCAAAAAACTTGCTAAGCCTGGTGGCTGTCATTAGCGGCCTGTTGTGTTTTGAGTTAAAAAATGTTTAAAGTTGGCAGGAAATTTGAAAATATAACTTGATAATTATGAGTTATTGGATGATTGGAATATTAATGTCTGAACACCAACTAGAAAATCTTAAAAAATGCAAACATTTATAAAATTTAAGTAAGCAATGCTAAGCCTGGTGGGGGCACAAGTAAAGCTTGGTGGCCCGCCAGGCTTATAATGCACTGTGGGAAACCCTGGTGAGTAAACACTTTTGCAACTCTTGGTATAAAATTGATAGCCTACTGCTTACTATGTTTCAGTTACACAATTCTGTAACTTTGTAATTGAAACATATTTGCTTTGTGTAAAAACCAACTAAGAAAAGAAAGAAAATAAAAATATCATTGGACAGAATGGGACCCGGTACTTCAGTTTAATGCAACAGGTTTCTGCGAAATGACTCGGAAAACGCCTCATTTCCGCAAAGATAGCCAATAAAATGTGAGTTGGCAATTAAAGCATTGATTTATAACAAAATTATTCAGGGCAATTTGATGCTGGCTACATTCAGATTTAATGATGCAAGATTTGCAGAGTTTGCATGTGCAGTGAGGCATAGAAGAGTTCCACCGTACTTTACACAAATTTAGATTGATTGCTTATAACTGGATTTCTGCTGGATGCAGAACATTTTCAAAAATCATGTAATAAATTGTGGTTTTGATGTCTAGTCATATGAGGGTCACATGTGAAATAGATGTCAAGTTATTCTGCATAAATACAACATTTTGCAAAATAACATTTGAACCTTTTTGTCCCTTAGTTTGTCCAATAACTACAAACTTAATGTGCTAGTCTGATTTTACAAAATGTGCTTATTTGTGTAGTGAAAACAGTAAGTTCTTATTTTTTAATTAATGCAAGTTATAAAAAAAACCCATCTAGAGTGTGTTTCTACTCTGCTCCTTTAAATCTGATACCCTTAAATAAAATCAGAGGAGCCTATTAACATCAAAACTCCTATAATTAGTAAACAAAAACAGATGCCATCAACTTGATAAAAAAAACCCCACTTTTAACAAATTATCATTTCACAATTACAGATTACTTTCTATGATAGAAACCAAACCTAATTTTAAACATTGATGGTGAAAAAACAAAACATAAAAAAGGCAGAAAAAACTCAGCCAGTAGGATTTTTTTTTTTGCCAAAAGTTGTATTTCAGAAGCCTGTGCTTGCATTTAGCTCCAGGACGTTTGAAAGTTTAGAGGTGTTTTTCTTCCAACACAAATCTGTTTCCCAAATCAAGAGCGCAAAGACAGAGTTCATCAGTTTCTGACCCTGTATTTTTACTTCACCTTAAACTTTTGCTCAAGAGCTGATAACACAGCTGGCTGGCAGCGTGTCTCAGAGTGTTTACCCAGACGGATGCATAGTAAGCAGTACAGCAGCGACTGCGGGTGTTGTACACAACTGGCAGCAGTGCTGAGGCCATGTTTCGCAGGGCATTCGTCTGTGACTCGCAGCAAATGTTATGCTGAGGAGGGGACATATTTTTAAAGAAAATGCATCTTAAGCTGAAACAATCATGTGGTTCTCTGGTGATTAATTATAGCAAGAGGAAAAACAGCCCGTATGAGAGTTCCCCCACTTGCTTCTGAAGAACTGGAGCGGAGGCACACAGGCGTGTACTCCCACACAAACTGGAAATGGCTAACAGGAGCAAAAACAACTCGAAGACGACGTGTTTTACTGTTTCAGATATCCAGAAACAACATTTTCTGAGCCAGCAAGACACAAACTTTCACAGTGGAGTTCTTTCGATACGACTCCACAGGTTCAGATTTATGCTGGACACCGGACCAGTAACCAGACCATTTATACTGGTTTTATATATAGAGAGATATAGACTGTGGCTAGAAGGTTATTATAGGAACAAAAAGCTATATTTCATAATTGCACCACCGCGCTTGTGTCCCCTCAGTGAAATTGGCTCTCCAGAATATATTCCCTCTCTCTTTATCTCTCTCTTGTCTGGCAGAGAGGGTGATTTTGACAGGCTGACTGTCTCTGCTCATGCAATAACCACCCTCCATTTGTATCTGAGGAGGGTGCATTAACTGGACAGCGTAATCAGCCCGCACAGGAAAAGCAGCGAGCCTCAGCGACCGACTGCTTTTTACCACTCTGGGCTATAACAGCTCGCCATTAGGCCACAATTAGTGCATCTCATTTGGAGGGAAAGCAGCCCCTCCAAAGCCCCTTGGGCTGCAGAGAGGAAGCGAGAAGCAAGACTTTTCGTCAAAGTCTATTGTTGAGACAAACATTCAAGAGAGATAATCTGATTTGTTAACATTCCTGATGGTAAATGCAGAGGGACTAAAAAGCCTCACACGGTACCACGGGACATTGCTCCAATCCAATTTGAGGGCATTGACACTGCAAACAGCTAATTACCAGATAAGAGAATATCCTACAATGTAAAAGAAGGGGAGATGATTTTTTAATGTAGGAGGGAAAATTAGACTTAAATAGTCCTGTAGTAATAGTAAACTCCATGTGAAGGATGCACTTCCACAAAGTTTAGCACACAAAGATGTTCCCTTCCCTTCCCCAGGGGATTTGAAACAATGACGTGAAAATGCACGTTCCTGTGGTCATTTGTGGCATGCTGGCAGTGGGCAGACACAGATAAGAGTTTGGATCGGTAGCGGCTGACACACTGTGATTATCTCTGGCTACTGGAATTGACCGTCCATCAATCCAGGCGACCAAGACAAGTAGGGCTGGGAAACTTGATTGTTATCTGAGGCACAATTTTTATGATTTACTGACCTGAGACAAAAGAAAACAAGCATAAGTAGAGGTGTTTCTGATACTTTGTATGATTTCAATGCCAGCATTTGCAACTTATAAGAATAAATCAGAGTCTAAACATATGAGCTGACAGGTTGTAATGCCACACTTTTAAGATTTTTATTTATAAAAATTTTAATATTCATCTTTTTCCCTCTTTCCACATACAACCTATCAAAAATAAATATACAGTGAATTGTGGTTGTGATGGGACAAAAAGTGAAAAAGGTCAAGGAGTGTGAATACATTCGTAAGATACTAAACAAATGCTGCAATTTTATAGAGGCATATATATTATCAGAGATAATATATTTTTTTCCCCCACCAACTTTTTCCAAACAATCAGAAAGTACCACCTGACTTTCAAGGGCTCCCCTCTCACGTTCCAATCTGCCTTCTTGGCTCCCTTTGCCTCGCCTCATGCTGCACATTCTGGACCTGAAAAGCAGATCCGCAGACCAGAGAGAACCACAGGAGAGATGGAGAAAGGAATGGGTGGATGGAGGAAAGCGAGAGATAAAGACGGCGCTTGTCAAGAAGCACATTCTTTCTGCTGAGTGCCATCTGGAAGTGGAAAGGTAGATAAACAATGACGTGAGCTGCATTCCACCTCTCTCCTAAAGCCAGAACAGACACAAGGGCTCCACAATGCTCGAGCGCCGTAGCCACTGATCCCGTGCCGTGTGCCAGGCATTGTCAGGGATTGGGTCTTATCAATCGTTGGCCAGATCCTGAGCAGAAGCGCGAGGCAAACAAAGGGAAGGGGAGAGAACAAAAATGGAGGAGAGTTGCAACCGACAATGAGAAACACAAATGAGAAGATGGCTGGGAGCCACCCGTCCACCCGGCCTGGACCGGCTCCATTTAATCTGGTCAAGTTTGCACACACCCCAACAATAAAAAAAAGAAAAGAAAAAAAAAAAGAAATCAAAGGACCCTCCTCCCTGCTGAGTAGAATTAGAGAACTCCAAGCTAAGAGGAACTTAGCCAGTGAGCTGAGTGAGACAATTTGGGGTTATATAGCATTATGTAAAAATGTGCGCAATATTACAACTGGGAAACTCTAGACAACTTCATCTCAATAGGCTAGAAGAATTTGAAGCCAAACTGAGCTTTACTTGAGATTCTTTCTAACTTCACATTTTTAGGTGCCCTCAGGTATCCAATATATCAAAGCGGTGGCGGACATTTTTATCATTCCATTTTTATCAGAACTGTTCTTTGTACAAAATGAGAAAAAAAAATAAAACATTTGAAATGTGACTTATGCAATGCAGAGGGAAAGATTGAGGCTACTCAATATCAGCACCTGGTATATGAGCGTGAGGTGGTTATTGCTGTTAAAGTATACTAGGAACTTAAAATGTTGACCTTTTAAACTTTTATCACATCATTACAAATGTATTTTTCCCCCACTTTTACACTTACTCTTAAGTGCATTTAGTAATGGAGTGCTGTTCCTCCCCCACCTATTGTTGAACTCTGCTGGTCAGCTGTTGAAAGGAAGAAAAAAAAAAGTTCTCTTGGTTACAAAACAGAGCAAAATTAGATGTTCTAACCCATTTCTGGTGAAATCTAAAGTCATTCCATGAAAAGTAAAAAGTCAGCACACTGGTGGCATATGACTATAAAAATGTGGTCATATTTCCTCTTAAATAGACGCCACTGGATCCATGTGATGCATGCACCAACCCCTGTTGACAATTATGAAATATTCACATTTCCATTACTCTTTTTATGTAAACATCTCAAGTCAAACTATTTGAAAAGCTGTACATAAATACCAGAGGAAAAAAGTTTCAGGCTGATCAATATCAAGATCTGGAGAATGAGCTTGGGCCAGTTAACTGAGGCATACTAGGGTTTTAAATAGTTAATAGTTTCAAAATAACTAAAAATATTGATAATGTATTTGCTAATGTGTCCTTATAAACTACTGAGAATGTACAAGTGTAGCACTGCCCTTCCCCCACCTACTGCTGTGGACTGCCAGCAAAATAAGAAGTACTGATAAATCCTAAATCACATATAAATCTTTGGTTAGGCAGCAGTGTGGTTGCTCTGTAGTACAAAGAAACTGCGATAAAGGGACAGACAACATGCATATCATTTCTGAAAACTCAGAATGCCAGTCGTTAGCAGCTACTGATGCTAAAATTAGCATCAATTCTCTAAAACACTGATTTGTGAACTTTTCCAAGAAATTTGTGGAAATAAAGTAGATTGATATTTTCAGGTTTACTTGAAATATTGTTAAAATCTCAACTATACACCGCATATTTGGTGTCATCTCATGAGCAGGGTAATAACCAATGTTTGATTTTATCTTAGAAGCGACATTTCTTTGTTGCTTTATTTTAAAAGCAACAAAGAAATGTTGTTTTCCTGTTTTAAATACAACAGATGATGTTATATATTTTGGTTTTATTTTTGTGTGTTGACAAAGTGATACTGTGGTGTTCTGACTCCAGGTTATCCTTCAGTGAGAATCTCACTCAAGCCCTTGCCTCCTCCTCCTCCTCCCGACAGGCAGCCTGTCGGGATGTTTCCTGCAGGGACTGTGGCTCTTGGGACCACCCTGTCCTCAAAGTATACCAACCCAGACCAGAGCTATATTTCAGGGGAAAAGAAGCCATAGCCCTTAGTGGGTAAAACTACTAAGAGAGAAGGACAAAATGAAGAGACTTTGACAGATTTCCCTTAGGCAGCGAGAGGAGCTGCACCTGTGTGCCCTTCATCTCTGCTCAGTTTAGTTTCCATCTCCTCCGACTCTCAGAAGCAATAGCCTGTTCGGCTCTGTTGGCGCTGGCGGAACAACAGGAGGGAGGGATCAGGTGGCTCAGGCAAGCAGACGAAAGAAAAGACCTGGGAGGAGGGCTGACAAATGAGTCCCGTCAGGTAAGATTCACAGATGTGAAGGGATGGGAGGGGAGGAAGAGGCAGGACGTGGGTAGGGTGAGGGGAGAGTGTGTGTCAGCTTACATCGGTTCATCAACAAACATCCCTAACCCTAATTAAAAATCACTGTTTTCAGGAGACAGAAGCCAATGAGTGCTGCTTACAGATTTATACTGAGAAATAACAAAACAAGGCCTTCATTTCGCTCTCACTGTGACCAGTATCTGCAGAAATAATGACTCCTATCACAGGAGTAAGCAAGGCCAAGGAGAACGCGGGAAGAACTCCAGAGCCTTTGTTAATTGGGTCAGATGCATAACGCATTAATAAAAATGACTGATGAGAGGGGGGGGGGGGGATTGAGAAGAGAGGGTTGAAAGACGGCCAAAACACGCACAGCACAGATGAACTTGCATGGAAGCAAGAAGACAGGAACCTCTTTTGCAACGGACTCGAGAAAATAAAGAGAGCTCGATTAGTTTAAAGCGATTTTACCAAATGAACACGCAACCCCTCAGCTGGATTCAGACCTTGATAAATGCCCACTGTCTTGGCTGTTATTAAACACAAGAGAGACTGGTGGGTGCTTGTGCCAGCCAAAACTAATTAAAGCCAAGCAGATGCGTCTGGACAGTGGTACACTGCACACTCACTATGTTACACAATTGTTCCCTTTTATGCATGCTTGCACACACATACTCACAAAAGGAGCCTTTAGATGGGCTGTTAACCCCGTCCACAAAGTAATCACTGCAACCTGATGAGACATCACCCAGGTAACTAGACGAGAACATAAAATCAACAGGATCTCAGCCTCCGTTTCCAACGTTGCAGTATTTGACTTCAGTTGCTTTTTTCCCCTCCCCAATTACTTATCCCACTAAAACCAGCAGACATTTTTGATTCCCGACCTTCCAACCTGCAGGTGATGAGGTAGAGCTAACAGCAGCCAAGTAATCTTTCAAGATGCACGTGTTGTTGCTTTTGTTAAGGGAGTGCGTCATGTACTGAGCGGCACTGCAGCCTACAATAGAGGGCTCGTGATGCTTTCATCGACTTCCTCTCTTTCCTTTTCCTACTTTTCAGCTTCATACTTTGTGAGCAAACACCTGTGCATTTTTTTTTTTTTTTGCAAAAGCTATCATTACACCAGCCTACAGGCACGAGAGCTGAACTCAAAATTGCTGATGGAAGCCCCCCTAGCGGAGTCAAAGCTGGAGATGAGATTGCACTGGGGATACGTTTTGGGAAGTGTGGGTGGGGGAAAGTGATGGTGCTTTTAGGTGATGCACACAAACAAGTACAGAGATGCAGAGCAGAAAAAAAAAAAAACAACGCAAACCTCTATGTTCCATCTTCATTTCAGCTGCTGGTTGCAGCCAGCCATAATCTAACCTATGTAGGGTCACATCAACCACGGCTCTTTCACGGTTTCATAAGATGCATAAGCAAAAAGCAGTGGAAAAAAAACAAATCACTAATTTTGTGCAGCTAGTTCCATCTGTGGATGAAAAAGGGGCTTGTGCCTACAAATGTAGGCTAATGCCCTTCTCAACCAAAGGCTCAGGCTGCATTACAACCAAACAGACAAGTCTACGGTTGGGGAGGGGAGGGCGATTATGACCTGGATCAGACAAGCTTGGACAGGGGAGGGAAAAAAGTGCCAACACGTGGCACCACGGATAAAAGTGATGTGCCAGATATTGCAGGTACTAGTTGCATGGCGCTGACAACTTTGTACGTGCTCTTGGTTTTAATAGCAGCTCACAGAATCAAGGGCGATAAGAGGGCATGGCCAAAAACAACAGGTGAAACCATCTAAATATAACTGGGCTTGTTTGTGAAGTGAAAAATTTACTGTGGCTCCCCCAAAGGGCTTTGCTAACACCCTCCTGTCGCAAAATATTAGAGTGTTGGCAGAGTCGGGTAATGGTCGTCCACTCCGAGACGAGACGGTGGGTTAGAGTTTATGCTCAAACGTCTCCACCGCTGCGGAAAGACATTTCCCAGGTAAGTCTTCTAGCTGTCAGAGCCTAGGCCCCGATGCAAAAGCTAAGACCGTGTTGTGGGTAAGAATGCGGGATACGGCTGGATAAGAGCCAGAAATCATTAGCAAGGAATGTGTCCGACACAACAGGCAGAACATGGCATTTTCAAAAGCATAAAAGAGCCTCAAGTGTACGGCGGTGAGCAGTGCTAGGCAGCTGTTTCATTCAGGTCTTCTGATAACAACCCCCTGTCCAGACTGGCTAATGCAAGGCAGCACGAATACAAATCACTTCTTTGATGGTCCACACTGAGCCTAGCAAAAACTGGTGAACTGGCACACTCTCGCTCATTTCTTAGCTGATCAAACCTCTTGTGGATCAATGTGTGGAAAGAATTTCAATGTAGTAGTCTGCATTTAGATTAATGTGCATCCTTACAAAAGAGCTTATGATAGTATGGTTAATAAGAGAAACACTTCAGCTATCAGGAAGAGCCAGCAGGATGAAAAGACAAAGATCTAGCTAATGGCCTTGGCCATATCATTAACCACACAGGCCTTTGCAGATACAGGATCACACTGCGGCTCCAACGACGGGGATGAAGCAACACTTTCATTATTCAGAAGATAACATCCAAGGGATACCTTAAATGGGATGAGTTTTTGCGTTAAACTACCTTTCTGAATAAGCACACAATTGGCACATCGATTATGACTTTAAGCAATAAAGTTTTAGGCAATTTAATTCTCCTTCTCTACTTAAAGAGAAAGGTTAGGTTTGTTAAAGGAAGAATCTGTGAAGCTATCAGTTTTAGTTCTGTTCACCTGTAGTCAGCAGATGCTATATCACAGCAAGCTTGTAGAAATGTTATTATTAGAGTTAGACAGCAAACAGCTTTTTAGATATGGGACACTATTTTAGCACAAATTAAATATGATCATATCCAAGGAGTAGGGAAAGCTATATTACATGTTTATACTTCAGCAAGTTTGTTAACATTTTCTCAGAAAAACAATGTCAGATACTATGCCAAATTATGCTGCATGAGGGTTCAACAATCAGCCATCTTAGCAGCGCATATATTATAAAATGTGATGAATTAACTGAGATTAGAGTTCTTTTAGAAAGCTGAACTTAACTTCAGAAAACAAATCCATCATTAAACTGACCTTTATATATATATATATATAAAGGTCAGTTTAAATATATATATATTTATATATA
>CAEFZY010042985.1:0-146772 GCA_903066815.1 Brachyrhaphis roseni
TGTGAATAAAGAGACACACTTCTATACATCTGTCACTGCTGCCGTGTTTTACTTTTAAATTGGATTTTTATAAAACTATTTTTCAATGTTAGCTGTTTAAATGCACTAACATTTAGAAAAAATGCTCTATAGAATTGCAGGGTGGTGAATAAAATGACTGCAATGGATACGTTTTGACTCAAACAATGAGTGCGCTTTACATCTATTCCGATTTTTATTTTTATTTTTTTGGAGCATCATGATCTCACTAATAATTTCAGAAAAATCTTGCATCATGGTGTTCAGGAACTTCTAATTTGTAATCATTTTTGTTTGGCAAATTGCTTTTTGATAAGATAAGGACAAATATTTAACTCGCCACAATCTACAGTGAATAAAGTGGTAAGAAGTTAAAAATATTTCCATTGCTCTTTGTTGGAGAACTGTGGCAAAAATACATTTGTTTGCACACACAATTTGGGCTGTTCTGATTTTGATACCAATCTAAAACATATATGGCCAAAATGATTCAAGCGTTGTCCTTTCAGAAAAAAGAATGATTTGCAAAGTAACAGGAGAAATGTGTATAATTGTGGCACCTGAAATTTTGAAAATGATTAAAATTTGACTTTTTCCATGACATAAACATTTACTCAAAACATTTAGAATTTTTGGGGAAAAAAATAAAAGAATCAGTGGGATAAGTTACTGTATTAAAAGTAGAATTTATTTTGAAGCTTTATACACATCTTTTCTGAGGTGCACTCTGTATTATAAAATGCATAAACAAGCCTTTGGTGTCTGCATTAGTCCAATGAAAAACACTAGAAGACATTATTGGAAGAGTCTCAGGAAGACTGGATGTGGCCGTCTGAGATTTTTGTCTCATTGTTCTTGATGAAGGGCATCATGCACTTATCGCCTCCCATGAAGCGATACGCCACAACGTTGGCCTCCCAAGGTAACAACCTGCAAAGTATAAAACATAAATCCGTGTCTAACCCAAACAGTCATGCTTACTGATGAAGGCTCATAAGTACTCACGCTCTTGTGATGAAGGGGATGTACATAATGCAAGGAATGCAGATCATTTCCTTCTCGCCCAGGATGGCTTTCATGGACTGCTGGACCGTATAGAGAGGCTCAAGTGGAGGAATCAGGTTCCGAATCTCTTTCCTGGAAAATGCGTATAAATAAAAGAAGCTGAAATTAAAGGTATATTTCTCCACTGCAACCTATCAGATGGGCTCACAGATGCATTGAAGCTTCTCACCTGATCTCACAGCCTGAAAACATCCCTGTATCTACAATGTAGGGGCAAACCAATGTGGTTTTGATGCCGTCGTGCTTTTCTGCTCGCAGCTCGTGTGCCAGGGACTCATGGAAGCCAACAGCACCGAACTTACTGGCACAGTAATCCTGCAAGAGAGAGTGAAACTGCTCAGGTCCGTGATGTCCTTTTTTTTTTTTTTTTTTTACTGGTGAGGCCTCATTATTTTTTTTTACATCAAGTCATGCAGCGTACCTCCACACATGCTGTGGTGAACAGTCCAAGAGCACTAGCAATAGTGACGATATGGCCGTGGTTTCTGGCTTTCATGGGAGGCAGGAAGGCTTTTGTCATCTGGTGAAGAAAATGTAACAAAGGTTAACATTACAGTTCCGAGAATACAAAACCTGTCAAATTATGTTTGGAGTTTTGAACTATTTAAAATCAACTCTTTTATTTCATTTTAAAGCTTTTGAGGTATAAAGAACCTCTAACACTAAAGTGTCTGATGAATACCCTCATAAATATTATCCAGTGTTGCTAACGTGGAATAGACTTTGTAGACATTTCTCCACAGTTATGCCTGAACCTGAATCATTTTCACAATTGGCTTCAATGTATGAAATTTACACAAAGATTAACAGCCTACAGTGACATGACAGGTATGCTTTAAAGCGCAGTCTATTGAAGGCTGATGTCCAAAACTAAATCTTAGCCTGGTTTGTCTATTCCATGGAGGACATAGCTCTTCTATCCACTTTTGTGATGCATCAGTAACACTAGCAGAGCAAAGAGAGTCGACATGTTAGTAGTTCCTTTCACTGGAAGGAAGTGCAAGACTATTTACTCCCTCTGCACCAAACTTTACGTTTTGCAAAGAGCAGGTAGGCCTACTCTAAAGAGCCAAACACAGACAGACACTGGATGCTCAGACAGACTTTATTCTCCACACTAGATGACTTGTTCCGCTCTAAAGTTCAGTGCCAGATTGTTGTGCACTAATCCATTCTATCTTGTGAAGCCAGTCAGCTTCCTATGTTATGTGAAATTATAACAGTGAGACTGAAGCTTAAGGAAAAACGGAATCCCATGTTTAAGGCGCTTTTCTTTCTCTTGTGGGATGGCTAAATCATCTCTTTACTATGTGTTCTTTATAGTCAGTCAGAACTTAATTAATTGGACTTTCTTTTATAACCAGGACATGCAGTACGATCCCCTGCGGTACAGGCTGATCCGATCTCTTTCACGCTCCGCTGCACAAACCCCAACCATCTGGGACAGCGAGTGTCTGTTGCATAATCCATATCTGGCTGTGTTTGCTCTGAATGACGTTTCGCAGAGTTGCACGGGTGTTTGCGTAAAACACGTACCCAAAACAGCGCATGGCAGTTCACCAGCAGAGTCCTCTCCAGAAGCTCGTCCGGACACTCCAGCAGCCTCCGTCCGGCCACCACCCCCGCATTGTTGACCAGGATGGAGACATCCCCGACCTCCGCTCTCACCGTCTCCGCAGCGTCATAGATGCTCTGGCGCTTGGACAGGTCCACCGTGTAGGTGCGCACTTCCACGCCCAGCTCCCGGGCCAGTTGCGCGGTCCGCTCGTTGGCAGCCGTGTCGCAGTCCCACAGGACGAGGTGCGCCCCCTCTTTGGCGAACTCCAGGGCGAAGAGGCGACCCAGAGCCCCCCCGGCTCCCGTGATCAGACACAGCTCCCCGTCGATGCTCTTCAGCCTGGGATGGAGGACGGTGCGCACCACGGCGCACAGGATGGAGTAGGTGACATCGATGATCATCAGCAGCAGGTCCACGATGAGGATCATGATGCCTCAGCTCAGTCGGCTCCCACAGCGGGAGTTAATAACCCCGCAAAAAGCCGGGGGTTTAGCCGTTTTGTCTGCGTGATGTGGGTTAGGATGGTCACTTTATGTAACATGGTTGCGCAGGATTAGAAGAGTGACTGATGAAGGGCTTTTAGTCTGACTGCCTGACTGTGGCCACGTTCATAACTCCATCATGAGCTGTGAGACTGAAACAGATTAAGAAGGTCAATCAAAGCAAACATCTAGAAAAAAATGCTTCAAAGGTCAAATAACTCAATTCAACTGACTTAAAACAACAACAACACTTGTTATTCTGTTCAAGAAATAAATGACACAACAATGAACCACGTACAATTTTATTGCATCTCACAATAGATTTTACCGTCTTGCAAGTGTCCATACTCCTTGAACTTGTGTTTTTTTCAAGCTACAGTTTGAAACTTCTTTGTATTTTATTGCGATTTTATGTGGCAGAAATGTAAAGGGCCACAAGATTTTAAGGTATTTTTAATGAAGAAAAAACTACAAACTATGGCTCATACATGAGTTTTTTGGTTCAACCCTTTTCTGTTGTTACTGCATGTGATGACCTCAGCCATACTGTAAAATCAGTCCACACACTCAACTCATTAGTTTATTTTGTTATGTAGTTAGACATGTATTTAATTCATTCATTTCGTCTCTTAAATCTAACAAAGATATGATGAAGCACACATTTTTCAAAGGTATTGTATGAATTAGATTTCTTTTTTTTGAGTTACCTGGTTTGGCTGCTTCCTGTCTGGATAAAAGGCTGGCCAAGCACAAGCACAAGGCCAGCTCAGCAGGACCAACCATGTTTCTGTCAAAAATGGTGTGTTTTAGGTTTAATTAGAATATTTGCTCCTTAGTCAGTATTGATGTGTACTTTTGTTTCCCCTGTTGTGTGTAAATGGTTTGACCAAATCATAATATAAGTTACCCTTCTGTTGTTGTGCTGGGTTAGTTTTGGGAGATGAGGCGTGAATACTTTGTTTGCTCAGTTAGTACAGTCATTTTTTTTTTAGAACAGCTATGCTTAGTTCACATTTTTAATTTGCCCATTTACTATATTTTGAACTATGAAGACATTTTTCCAGTGTCTGAGCCTCACAAGCTTTTCTCAGGAATGTTCCAGCTCTCCACATCTTGCTAATATTGCTAAAGTCCAGCCAGACTGGAGGGAATATGTGCATGATCTTCAAATGTCAGATTCTCGGTTGGATTGATGTCTGAACTTTGACTGGACCATTCAAACACATGAATATGTTTTGGTTTAAACCACTTTCGGTCGGTCTCATCTGATCAGGGAATCTTATTTCACGTGTTTTTCTTGCAGTTTTCTTACATGAATGCCTTTCTTCAGTGAAGAATAGTTTTGTTAAGCCCAAACTTGCCAGTCCACCAATTCAGGACAATTAAAAGAGAGAAATTAACCTAACTATCATGTACAACTGCATAATAATCATAGGAGGAATATGCATGATTAGGAAGACTCTAGATTTGAACCCAGGACATTCTTCCTGCAAGATCTTCCCCATATCTTACATTGTTCAGATTAATAAAATACCAATAAGAACCATTAATGTTTGCGTTTATAGCTTTCACAGAGTTGAAGGTTATGTGCCAGTAACACGCGACCTTTTACTCAGACATTCAATTTATCCGGATCTGAAAGTTATTCCTGATCTCCGATGTGAAGTCAATTATCCCTCTCTGAGCAAAATGTTAAGTGGCTAAGCTGCTCAGCATGTGAGCACAAATCCGTCTAAGCATTTTTTTTAAAGCATATTTTTAACAATCACTCCTTCACTTCTGTGGACTTGCATCTAACACGTCTTCACATTGTCTTTATATTGTTGCACAACATGTTCACTATTACTCCTTGATGTATTGTTAGTATCTCATTAAGAAAAAGTCAAAGGTTTTATCTTTAATTGACAAAAAAACACAGCAAAGCTGCATACAAAGATGAATAATTATTTGGCACTATAAAGAAACAGTATTTTATTATCAGCAATTTCAGAGACTTTATTAATAATAACTAAAAGGCAATGTTTTTTGTAATTTTATCACAAAAGGGATTATTGATACATTTCACACAATTTCTCGGCTCCATAAGTTGATCTATGCTAAAATGATTAAGGAGTTGATTTTAATGTTGTGTTCAGTGAACTGGTCACTGGCTGTTCCGGGACCTCATTGTTGTGCTTATGCTGCCCGAATCAAGAACTTGTGAAGCATCTAATAGGAACTTTTTATGGAAAATCTCTTTGGAGCAGGCTGTGATTTGTGAACCTGTATGTCATTCAAAAACTTTTAAAATTACTTAACTTTAAAAAAAAAACTACTGACATAGATGTTTAAGACTTATAGATAAAGAAAAAAAATCATACTGTAATGCATACATCTATGACTTAATAAAACTTAATGTCCATCCATGTTCTAACACCATTGTCCCTACCGGGGTCGGGAGGTACTGGTGCCTATCTCCAGCTTACGTTCCGGGCAAGAGTCGGGGTTCACCCTGGACAGGTCACCAGTCTGTCGCAGGGCAACACAGAAACACACACTCACACTTAGGGAGAATTTAGAGAGACCAATTAACCTGACATTCATGTTTTTGGACTGTGGGAGGAAGCTGGAGTACCTGGAGAGAACCCACGCCTGCACAGGGAGAACATGCACTGCGCCACTGTGTAGCCCTAAAACTTGATGTAACATAAACAAAGTTAACAATCATTTCACATTTTAAGGAATTACTTTTATACTACATATTTAAAAATACATTTAATAGCTTATTAACTCATTTAAATATGCAATGTTTATTTTTAAAGCAACCTATGACTGCAATAATTAGGTCAAATCAATGATGCAAACATATATATGCTTTGAACTTATGATAAATATACATTTTAATTACTTATTCCCACATTCAATGTATATACTCTATCTAATATGTATTTCTTATACATATTAGAAATACATATTTATAATATGTAATATGTATATGTATTTGTGTGCTCTCACACAAAGCCATGAGAGCATTGCATTGCATTGATGTTTTCCAACTGTCACATCAATGTAGAATATTTTTCACAGCCGAGCTTTTTGTGAAATTATGTGCCACGTGTGTGCCACTCCTTACCGCATTGAGTGGCAGATTTTATAAATATTTAAAATCAACCACCAGAGGTCGCTGTCTGGTAAGATTCCCATAAACTCAGATCTATTTGGCCCTCAGCAGCTGGCGCTCTGCGTGTAATGTGAGACATTTCTGTGGAAACAATGAGACTCCACGGCTAGTTTATCGTCTTTTATTAAGCATCAGTCGGTAAAAGAAGAAATAGGCTTGAAAATCGTTTTCCTACAGCTTTTCTGATGATATTTACATGTTCTTTGTGTCGTATAGCGCTACATGTGTTGAAGAAAACAGGGAAAGCAAAAAAAAAACCAAAACATATTCTTCTACAAACTCAACAAGTACAAAGTCTGAAACTTTTGCAAAACAAACATTTTCTCTCAACCACACCATGAGGGCAGCACACAGAGAGTCATGTACCTTCAAGAAGACTGATTGTTTCCCTGAAGGAGCGGGATGATTCAAGAATAATTTGTCTGTTTTTGAATGTGACAACCTGGTTCTTTGAAGTCTTTTATTTCCAGATTTGTGTGTGTGTGTGTTATTAGACAGTACTTAAAACCAAAATGTGTTTTATATCAATATTTCAATTAATACAAGACAACAGAGGACTTCCTTCAGACAATTCAACAAAGTGCAGTTCAGAAAATACAAAAAGCTACGAGAAAATAGTTACCATTCACCCAACACAGAAAGGAGCTGCATCTGCTAAATTTACTATGGCTTATTTTGCAAGAGATTTGGTGACAATTAGAGGCTCGTTTTTAGGGATTTGTCATTTACTGCATGTCCGACTGTGATGAATGCTAATGAACCCTGATCCTTCAGCATGTTGCACACCCTCCTCGTTTTCTATCTACTTCTCTCTTCTGCCTCCAACACCTCTTGTAGAGAAGGTCATACAACCATTTGTCAGTTTGACATTTTTATTCCATTACCATGCATCGCTAAAGGCTGGACTGACAAAAAAAGAAAAAGAAAAAAGTCCACACACCAGTGACTCCGGAGTTCCCAGTAAGCTCCACTGTTTTTTTTTCTCCATCCTTTTCTGGAGTATTTTGTTACAAAATGTGTTCTACTGAAATGCATGACAACGCTGCTGAAACCAAGCCCTTCCTGTAGGACCGAACCCTGTGCGGAGCCAGGGGGATATTTATAGAATTAGAGATGCGAACTCATGCTCAAAAGGATGCTGCAGCTTGTCTTTGCACCGTCATGATGGGAAAACAAAACAAAACAGAACTAGGACTCGCACACAGACCCATGAGAGCCTTGCTCGTGACCTGGCTCTCATGGAGCTCATTTTGTTTTTAAGATTGCATCGTTGTCAAGAGCAAGCAGAGCTCGGTAAAAGTTAGTGCACCTTGCAATTGTAAAGAATTCACAACCCTTAAAACTCTTACACAATTTATCACATTACAGCCACAAACCTAAATGTATTCCACACAAAATGATGCATACTTGTGAAGTGAAAGGAAAATGATAAATGGATTTAAAAAATGGTTTAGACGCTTTTAGAAGAACCATTTCACTGCAATTAAAGCTGCAAGCCAAAGCCTGATGAAAACTGGACGGAGAACATCTGTGAAGATCAGTTTTCCGATTCTCATTTCAATTTGACAGAACTGGGCTATTCTAACACATGAATAGTTTGACATTAACAATAATACTTTGTCTCTGGCCGGGAGTTTTTGTGCTTGAAGGTGAACCTCCATCTCATTGTCAAATCCTTTTCTTCCTTCAACAGGTTTTTCTGCAGATGTGATGTGCAACGTTAGTCCTCTGGAACAAATACTGCTCTGTCTGATTTTTGGATTATTCAACCAGAACACCTTCCTCCAGAAGTTTCCTGTGGCGTCAACATAGGTGAAATTTTAAATGGAACTTTTTATGGTTTTATTCCAGCAAGACTTTGATCTGAGTTCCCATGGTCCGCTTGGCTCTTTATGTAATTCTGTCAGTTCAGGGGGAAGGCCATGTCTCCATACATCTGGGTTGAACAGAGGTCTGTGTAACGTTCAAAGCTCAGGATATTGCTTTAACCTAACCTTGGTTTAAACTATTTCACCATCATTTTTTTTGGGTCATCATTCTGCTGTTTGTTCACATTTGTTTTTCTAACAAACCTCTGAGTCCTTCACAAAATATATGTAGTTTATACTAGGATTACATTACACACAGGTGGACTCAATTTACTGATAAGGTGAATTTGTGGGTTATTTGTTGCATTGTATTTTATTTAGGGAGCAAAGAGGGGAGCTAAACACAGGCAAAAACTTTAAAAATGCATAACTTGATGTCCACTTCACACTTATGCGCTTTAAGATTCACAGAATCCCAGTAAAATACATTGTTTGTGTTTGTCATGAGACAAAAGGTGAAAAGTTGAAGCTACGGTGAATCCTTTTGTCTTTTTCAAAGCAGAAGTTACCCATGACTTTGGGAAGCAGAGTGCTCCAGCCATCATTCAGGATGTCAGTTTAAATCAAGCTGGTAACTCTGAAGCACAGTCCATCTGTCGCACACTCCTCGTTCCCACTCTCTTCACATTTCACACTCACTCCCTCCCTTCAGGAACAAGGTGGCTGAAGTCTTCATCAACATCCCCGAAACAGCGGGTCACACCCAGGTCCATGTGGCCACGCTCCGTCTGCTCTTTTGTGATTTGCGGAGACGGGTGCATGTTTCCGCGAGAGCAACCGAGTGACATAAAGCGATGATGTGGCAGTCTGACTGAAAGACCCACAATCCAGTTTTCTGCTTCTTCCCCTGAACTGAAAACACAACTGAGATGAATAAAGGAACTGATTAAGATAAAGTCTGTAACCATCCTCTGTAAATTAGGCTACATGCGTGCATCAGATGTGAGCCATCCAGTCATCTCAGCCCCTCACCATGGAAACCGTTCAGTCTGCTGAGAGTGAGTCTGCACCTGCTTGTGTTTCTGGACTTTTTCCATCCAAATGTTTGGTGCATGAGAGAGAGACATTAGAGTTTAAAAACAGAAACAAACATAAAAGCTCCGCAGGATGAGTACTCTGTCCTTTTTGTGTTTATTTGCTCGTTATTCAGACTCCATTAGGGCAGATTCAGAATGCAGGGTTTTATTAAAAGCAAAGGCACAGAAATATCTAACTCATACTACAGTGCCAGACAGATTTGTTGGTACTCCTGGTGAAGATGTGAAAAAAGTCTAAGAATAAATTCTTATTTTTCCCCTGCAGCAAAATCTCACAGTGACAATTTTTGAAAAATTGAACCATGGTTGGTTGTACAGGTCATAAAGCAGAATTTGATTTGGCAGCCGTCTTTGTGTTAAGAACATTACCACTGCTATCAGCACTGCAATAAAAGTGTAGAAGAATCTGGGAGAGGAGGCCAAGTTTCATTTGCTGAACTTTAAAGCAACAGGAATAATTGGTTATTATTTGCAGAGATGTATTTATGAAGAAACTAAGCTCAAACACAAAGAAAAGAACAAACCACTTATATCAGATCATGATTAGATATAGTTTTTCTTTGCTAAAAATGTAAAAGTATTCTTATTCTTAGCATTAAAAGAATTTTATATCCATAGTCAGTGTTAAAGTTAGAGCATTTAGGGGAGCCGTCCCCCACATGACCTCTGCGGCAGGTTCACTCCCTCGTTCCTGCAGCTACTGTTGTCCTGCACACACATTAAAACCTTTCACCACTGCAAAAACTGAATCTGAATCACTTCAGATCTGCTGTTTCAGTGGTTCTGTGATATCAGGGTGATTTTCTCTGCCAGAAAATCTGAAAATAGGTTGCAACTGGCTCTTTCAGCGTGATAGTGAGTCAAAACATGTGATTAGATTAGCACAAAATAGTTAAACAAATATATATATATATATTAAAAACATTCCGGAGAGCATAAGGGAGGCTAGAGGACTTGGATGGAGGTTTTAAAAATTCTCTGCAAATTCTCCCAAAT
Organism: Brachyrhaphis roseni; assembly: GCA_903066815.1. Taxonomy (NCBI): domain Eukaryota; kingdom Metazoa; phylum Chordata; class Actinopteri; order Cyprinodontiformes; family Poeciliidae; genus Brachyrhaphis; species Brachyrhaphis roseni. The sequence goes on from CAEFZY010042985.1 coordinate 10,185, forward strand.
TTTTAAATATTAGAGAAATAGAAAAAGTGAAAAGCAGGGTTTTACAGTAGGTGATATTTTTCTGGACTGAATAAATACCCTCAAATTAAAATTGTTTTTATTAGCATGATAATATGCTACTGCAATATTAGCTCAATGTTAAAGGCTTTTACACATCTTTATCAGGTTTTCCAATAAACATGGCTGGCACTTGTAACTCTAATGAAAACCATCTATATTAAATAGGTCCACTATGATATATGTTTTCTGCAAAACATTCCTTTGATTCATGCTTGCAAGACATATATCATAAAGTTTATATGTTTTAAATTAAGTTAGTGTGAGAGCACCAGGTTTGGTGTCATCAGGTGATTTAAGAAAAGAGCAAAATGCAGAACATTTGGTGTCTAAGTGCAGGCAACACAGATCATTTTAACTTGTGAAAGTCATTATCTGCCAAGAAACATAGAATGAAACTTATCTCTCAAAGCTGTTTTGTTAGAACTCCAGATTATCCTTCTGCTTATATGTTTGCCCTGCATGAGCAAATACGGCTCCCTGAAGTGACTCCTATTATGTGGTTTTTGAAAGGAATGCTCCAACATTTTGAGATAAAACATCAGAATGCACAACCGTCTGTATATGTCATCAGAAAGAACAATTCTTTGGTTCTTTACATTGCACAGAAAGACTGCAGCAAGCACGTACAGAGAGACAGTAGCAAATATAAATATTTCTGCTGCAGAATGTTGTCTAACAGAAGCAACTCCTTCAAAGAAATAGAGCACATACAGTGCTTTCAAATGTTACCACAACATGTCAGTTGTTTTAGAAAATATCTTAAAAATATAAATTACTTTTTAAAATTTTGTACAGGTGATGCGTAATGTGGTTGTAGAGTCTGGCTTTGCACGGATGCATGTACAATATTTACACTCATACAAAACAGATTTTTTTTCTCTGTTGTCTCCTGTCGCTTAATGCAAAGTTCACCTCATCCGCTACAACTGCTTGAAGCTTAAATTAAAAAAGATGGACAAATGTAACCCAAACTTGAGGACACACTCATTTAGACATTTAGAATAAAGGTTATAATCAGTGGCGGTTCTTGGGGAGCTGCTCTTTCTGCCTCCCATTCCTGAGTCCCATTCAGGAAGAAATGCATCAGCCACCAAGGTCATCATATGGTAAAAACAGAGCATCTGGAATCAATTTCACATAAGCTACTACATGTTTGACAAGATTTTATCTTTTGATTTTTATGCTTATTTTAGCTTAATATGATCCTAATTCTAAAAGGCATTAAAAGTATCTTTCATGTTTTTTTTTTATTTTTTTTATTTTTTACAAAAACAAAATAGTAGCTATAAGTGCATCATAAATCTTAAATTATATGTTTAGAAATGTGTTCAGTGAAGAATAATCCACATCAGGGTAAATATTCTAATAATTTACACTGGAGATGGTCCAAGGTGGTCCAGAATTTTGAGCTAAGACTCAGACACCATCTTTAGCATCATAATAATGTACAACAATATTTTCTTACAATGTTTGCACCCTGCACACCACAGGGAGCCACCGGTGCCCAAATGAGCCAAATAAAACCTGTTTTCACCACTAACAAATGACTCTTTATTTTCTGCTCTATGGCGCCCCCTTGTGATGCATAATTCTGGGTAGAAAGCCATATTTCCCACATCCAAAACCACCACTGATTATAACAAGAAAAACAAGAGTGCAACATTTCCAAAATGATATTTTCTCTCTCTCGCCACCAGTGAATGACGAGGATGGATGTGACCTCACAGTTTATGTGTAATCTGTGCAGTAAAAATGCCAACCCAGGAGAGACACTGAGCTGTTTGAAAGAAACAGACTGAAACACCTCATTCTGCTGAAGATTTGACATAAGATGAAAGGAAAGACGACTATTGCTACATAATAAATATAAGTGAAAGGTACTTATTGCACACACACGCACACAGAGATACTTATGTGCTATCTTTTAGCCTGCCTCAGGCTTTCCTCCTCAACATCAAAACGTAAAACACAGGACAACATGAACTAAGGCCAGTTTTAAAGGAAGTTGCATGAAGCAAGAACATGTTCTCAACCCTCCGCTTTTGAAACATACAATGTATATAAATATACACTGTAGGGAGAGAAGATGCATATCTTCCTTTCATACTGCAATTGAGGATTTTAAAATATCTCCTCTTATTGTGCCTTGTTTTGATGCCCTTTATGTTTCACGATGATTTGACAGCTTTAGCTGCAGTGGCTTTAACATTTTATCCAGGGCTCTCAGAAAACAGGTTATAAAAATTATAGACTAGACTCCTGCGGCTAGTCTAATGATGGCATTATAATCTGGGCTTGTATAAATAGCAAAAAATCCCTCCTTTTCTTCCACTCTGAGGGCGTGTTTGATTGTTTTCTGCAGGAACGTTTTAGAGAAGATAACTCTATTTCCAGTGATACACAGGTGTTGCAATTTTGTAGGAAAAGCCTTTTTCTTTCAGTTTTCCTGCAAATTGTTCCCAGACAAGTCTCTGAGCTTTTCATTTGCCATCCCTTATATCTTTATCTTCTTTATATTCTCTGTGCAAGCCATTCCTTTTAATCGACTCTAAGAGTTATACTGATGCTTCTTCCCCTGAAGTGGCCGCAGCTCTGGTGAAATGTGGTTTTCCTGTCCTTCAAGCGGCAGGCTGCTGTTCCCCAGCTTCTTGGAGAGGCCCTCCATGTGGTTGGGACCCTGTTTAAAGCCAGAGAGCTGAGCAAACCTGGGGCTGGCTCTCTCCAAAAGTCTTTGGGTCACGTTGGCTGCCGAACTGTCGTGCAGGTGTTCCTCCTCGTCCGTGTCGGCGTCAATGAACTTACTGACAGACGAGTCGTGGAACGTGAAGATGCTCGGCCGTAAGTTCTCGGGGCTCTTGCTGGGCGTCCTGCTGCTGGCAGTGATGTAGACAGATGTCTCTGGGCTTTGGATCGATGAGCTGTCAGAGAGACCTCCTTTCCCTGAGTCCTCCCCGCCTCTGACTCTAACTTTAAGTGAACGCCCCTTTATAGGGTTGTTTAGTGACGGAGCTCTTGGGTTGTCGTTGTTGAGCTTGGTGCTTTTGCCTGACTTGGGGCTGGTGGCGCCATGCGATCCCTCATGCTCATTCTCCAGGGTGGGCTCCAGGCTGGGGTTAGTACTGACCCTTCCAGGCATGTTGCTCCCGGAGCTGTGTGAAAATCTGGAGCTCTCAGGAAAGTCAGGTCCGCAGCTGATGAAGCTGTCGATGCTGGAAATACTCTTCATGTCTGTCACTCCCTCCGCTATGCCTGACACGGCCTCAGGGAGGATGCTTCCCATCTCAAATTCAGCTTTCTGCCTGGCTGACTTTGAATGTGACACTTTTTCCTTGCTGTTGACGTTGGGTTGTGACTGTGCTTTTGTCATGTTGTTGTATAGTTCCTCAAGTTTCTGTGCGCTGAGATGCTGAGGACTGCTGGCTGGTTTCGCCTTTTCTTGGAAGCTGGACTCAATAGTCTTACTGGGACTACTGGGGGTCAGTGGTGACTTGATCCTGGGTGTTCCTCTGTGTGGTGACACGTGATTGTCATGGAGCTTCTCCTTCCTCTCATCGGTTTTTTCCACCATGACATCCATGAGTTCCATGCTACGGCCAAAGGCATCCTTAATGTTCATTGAGACAATGCTGCCATTTCTCTTAGCCCTCTCCAGAGCCTCTCTCCTTTTGATGGCTTTCTCCTGCCTCTTCTGTTCTTTGTAAAACTCAGAGAAGTTATTTACAATAATAGGAATGGGTAAGGCTATCACCAAGACCCCTGCAATGCAACACAAACCTCCAACTATCTTTCCCAGCAGGGTTTTTGGGTAAATGTCTCCATAACCTACTGTGGTCATAGTAATGGTAGCCCACCAGAAGGAGGCAGGGATGCTTTTAAACTTGGTGTCCTCTTCATCCTTCTCAGCAAAGAACACCAGACTTGAGAAGATCATGATGCCCATGGCAAGAAAGAGGATAAGCAGGCCCAGCTCATTGTAGCTCCTCCTGAGAGTGAAGCCCAAAGACTGAAGACCTGTGGAGTGACGGGCCAGCTTCAGGATTCGCAAGATCCGCATGATCCGGAATATCTGAACCACACGGCGAACGTTCTGAAACTGCAGCACGCTCTTGTTGGACTCTGTCAGGAAGATGGTGACGTAATAGGGCAGGATGGCCAGCAGGTCGATGACGTTGAGGGGACCTTTGAAGAACTTCCATTTGTTTGGAGAGGAGAGGAAGCGGAGCAGGTACTCCATGGTGAACCAGGCAATACAAACAGCTTCCACATGAGCTAGCTGTGGGTTGTCCGTGGGCTGGCCAAACTCGTCGGTGTCCTGCAGCTCTGGGAGGGTGTTCAGAGACAAGGCAATGGTGGACAGCACAATGAAGAGGATGGAGATGATTGCAAGGATCTGAAAAAAAGAGGAGAAATTAATTAGAGTTCTGAAAGCAGATGACAAGTTTTTCAAGAGGTATTTTACATTTGTCTTGCTTTAATTCCACTGAACTTCAAATATGAGTAGAAGAAGGAAGGAAATAATTAAAAGTGCCAAGGAATACAGGTTGTACAATCGTTTTGGGAGAATCATTAGTCTGTTGGTGCTTCATGCTTTGTTGTATTGGTCTCACAGATTGGAACTGGGAATGAAAATACTCAAGGTAGACTTTCTGAGCAAATTGGAAAATATTTTTGTAGCGCTATTTTTAGCAAATGAAAGTAATATCAAAGCAATAAAATCATAATTCTGGCTGGATATTGGACCACTTCTCTTGCAGAGCTGGTAGAGTTAACTTAAACTGGTTGGCATCCAAGCACTGGCCCAGCTTGGGAGTATAGTATACAAATTTTCAGGAAGGCTGGTCATGCCAAAAGCTTGATGTTGACCTGCTTGATTCAACCCAGAACCAGCTCTGGTGTGTGTTTTGGATCATTGTCTGGTCTTGATCAGCCCAGAAACAATCGTGGATAAATCCTCAAGTGTCCTCAAGTGTCACTGTAAACAGAAGCCAGATTTATATACATAACAATGGACCGAGAAGAAAGAAGACTAAAATTTCAAGTTGTGTATGTAGACATGGAGAAAAGGATTATGCTGACACAAATTGACTTATTTTCACAATTACAATCAATATATTTAAAGGGATATTGATTTAAATATATATCAATTTTTAAATCAATATATTTAAAAGTTGCTTTGAAACCTAAAAACACTGCACCGAGTCTTTTACACAAACTGTGAAAGATCCTTCTATATTTTCCTGATCTTCCCCTCAAATCAACCTCCAGATGGTGGAAATCAGGACAAATAACCAAGAATAACATTCATATCTTGAGGCTACCAGCCTGATCAAGTGAAGAAGCAAACTAAAAGTAAATAAGACTGAAAGAAGGTACTGGATATTGGGTATAAAATTATTTTTTGTTCTGTGGTTCATTCTTCATTTGTTATTTTAGGAACAACATTGTATTTTTTTCGGCTCCATAGATCAATACTGGGTATTCAATGTCTGAAATACAAATCAAACTGAATCATTAACTGTCTAATTTAGCATCTTTGCAGTTTTTTAGATTTGGCACACTAGGCAGCGGCTAAATATGACAAACGGAAACTAAAATTAGCTTTGCCCCTGAACTACATACTGAAAGTCATATACTGTACCTCCACAAAGTCATGTATATGTTGCTTCTTCAGGGTCAAAGGAAGGTTACTCCCCTGAGAAACTTCAAAGTGAAAAAGTGGTCCATATCCTTCTGCTGGAATATTCCTACCAGAGATGTGTTTTTTAACGTTATACTGACCCATTTAACTTTCTGACCCTCCCGTCAGCATTTCAAAGGAATCACAGTCAGAGCTGTTATGAGTTCATGGCCAGGTGTTTTATTTTATTTTTTTTATGATTCTTTCTGTAATAATGTGAGAAAGTTTGTGACAACAAAGTTTTCCACTTTGTTTTTTCACTTTTAGCATCTATCCCTGAGAGCTGGAAGTTGCAAAAATCCCCAGAAAGTTGTACAAAGCCCACCACACATGGGCAGAGTCCGGCTGAGACTCTGACGAGGTACTCTGGACATTTCAGTGACCTGCTAATGATCTAATCTGCTGAGTACAACGGGGTCTGGTCGCGGTGCCGGGGATTAGCACGGCTGCACATAGTTGTGACTGTACGGCTGTGCCACACCTATTATTTCTGTCCCACGATCGGCGTGAAATCCAACACAAGGTCACTATGGAGGCTGTGTCCCAGGCGACTGGTGTGAGTAGGATTATTCTCTGGTACTGGTCAGCCTTCATAAGCTTTAATTAAAGCTGACAGGTGACTGCTTGAACACCAACCTTGGCCTTTGAAGAGATGGAGGGGGACTAAGTGCAAAGAAACATTGCAATGGAGAGGATGGAAGAGGAAAGAGAATATAGTTCACAAATTAAGAGATACAAAAAGACTGAACTCTATCAAAACCAACAAAATACTTTATGAATTACTCTAGAAACACATATCTGTTTGCAATGAAAGCTAAAGCATAGTTTCAGTGCTTTTTTTATAAATTCAAGATCTATTAGTTGGCTAAAAAAAGGTCTGGAGAGGTAGGATATCAGATTATGTGCACCAATTGAAAGGAAACAAGCCCCGTTTCTGAAGTGCACTGTGCAGTGGAAAATACACTGATCAGATGAAGGCTTATCTCTGTTCAGGCTGCAGTGCAGTTAATGAATCATGCTGAATGCAACAGACAGCGCTGAAACCAAACTGTAAAGGCAATACACACAGGATGATTACCTTCTCCTGGTCACTTTTTCCACCTCTATCGTAGCAGTGAGATAACCGAGGTCAGCCAGACCGGATATTAAAGAGAAGCGATTTGACTAAAGATGAACACTCAGGCAGAAAAGGGAAATTTAACAGGGACACACAGTTCAGTGACGTGTCTGGGAGAGAGATAGCCTAATCTATGGTTTTTAGCTGCTATATTTGAGCATTTTCAGATGCCAGTCAGATGTTCAGTGACTGCCATTTTTTTCTGTCTCAGAAAAAAAATGGCACAACACCTTTTGCTTGGAGGCACAACACCTCCAAGCAAAGTCTTGGAGGTGTTGTGGATTTGTTTTCTAACTCAATGTCAAACTTATTCTTACTTGTTCAAATGTGTAATATTACTATTAAATGCAGAAGTTATTCTGACAGTGCATGTGATGAGTGTGTGCAAACATCTCATCAGCACCATAACAATGCAACAAAGGATGCAATAAATCAGCAATAAATCATCAATAAATCATCTTATTCTGGCCATCAGAAGCCCTCCCAAGAGAGCTTGAATTGACACACAGAATATTTAGATGTCAAAATGTAATTCTGGCAAACTATTCATGTTTTTGTGTCAGTTTTGGAGTCCTATTTTATGCAGACAAATAAATCTCACTTAATGTTAATAAGTGGCTGTTTATGAACACAAACTGTTAAGTTTGATCCTCCTTTTCTGAATCTATCGGTTTTTTACTGAAGAGCTGTACAGCAGACAAGATTGGTCCCAATCTATTCCTTCATTTGTTGCTCGTTATGTAATCAAGTGACTCATGTGAGTGGCAAGTAAAACCCATTCCAATTGGCTTACTTGCAAACAATAAAAATAGGAGTGTTAAATGCCCAAAAGAACATTATTAGTGGTGGCTGATGGGCTTAACTTAAAGTTAGGCCCCATAATCAAATTCTGCTTTGGCCCCTGTTCAATCTATGAGGAAGAATTATAGAAAGTCTCTGTTTAAAAAAGGCAAAGTTAAAAACTAAGGCTCTGTGTTGCTTATAGTTTGTGTTTTCTCATCAGCTCTTAATGGCAGGCTCAGTCAACCACCTATTTGCAAAAACTAGAGATACTTCCTCTGCACAATCCTGAAACACATTTCATCTCCACCAAACACAAACACCTATGCATAACACACTTACATAGGCACTCCCACCACAGTAATTAGCTCCAGGCATCTCTTCCATACAAGCCGAGGGAGGAAGGAGACTGAATATTTAATATCATCCTGAAGAGCAAACTATCCCAGTCTTTGGAAGGGGAGGGCATTAGTGGATCCTCACTGAGCCATTAGAGACTGCAGAGTCAGAGCGGTAGCCTAGTTTCCACAGTTTACCCTACACATGGTTACCTCAGCTGTCTGATCAAAGTAAGGATGAACAAGGAGGTTTCCCTTGACACAATCACTGTCCATTCAAAATGAGGAGTGTCATTTTGACACTCCTCTTACAACACTGCTCCTGTGACTTGACAGTATGTTCCCTGAGCCTGTGCACTGAAAGCCGCCTATTTTCCTACAGAGCAGTCCCTCTGCAGGATACTGGGTCATTTGTTTTGGTTTTCCATTAGAGGCCTCAGCGGAAAAGATAGTTGAAATTACACAGGCGGTAAACAAAAGGGAGAATCCTCTTCTCACCAGGGAAGACAGGAGAGGCCTGCTGCAGCTGCAAACACATCCTCCCAGGGTTACAGTCACCTTCTTGGAAACTTCCACCTGAGGACTGTGGTGCAGCTGCTCTCCACATTTAAGCCACTTCACTTATAGTTCTTCCCTCTTTATTTCACCTGCACCGTGTCTAAATAAGCTGTCTTTCGCCAGCTTATAAAAATTGACGGGGTTGAGCTGAGGAAATATGCATCCTTATTTACTAAATCTGTTTCAACTGTATATTTATCACTTTGTTGTGGAGTGAATAGCTTACACAGTAAATAACTTTTCATTTAGTGCAGCTAAGTGGCTCAAAGAGCAACGGAGAAGCAATAAGACTTGAGCCATTAGTCCAACACCTGCTGATAGTACACTTCTGGTTTTGGTGTTTTTATGAAGTCTAATGAGTGGAAGAAAAAGGTGGAGATCTACGACACGTTACGTCTCAGGGTTTCTCATTATTTCCCACAATAAAATGTGTTTATTTGAAAAATGTATCATCTGATTTGCTGGAGTTATAAGTTATTTCAGAAAAGGTTTAGATCTAACCAGCAACAACATTAACATCCTGTTTTCTTTAAAACACAGATGATGATCTATGAAGCTTACACACTCACTGGCCATTTTATTAGGTACACCATACAAGAACTGGGTTGGACCACATTTTCTCTTCAGAACTGTGTTAACTCTTTATGTCACAGATTCAACAATGTGTCAAATACATTTATCAGAGATTTTGGCTCATGTGGACCTGATAGCACAATGTAGTTGTTGGAGAACTTCAGGTTATTAATGCTTTTTGTGCAGTTTGTGCAAAATTATGACAATGCCATTTGGAAAATTTGGTGGAACAGGTGATGCTTTTTTCAATCTGTTGTTGCCCAATTTTATTGTGTGTCTCTGTGTTGAGAGTTTAAAGATGATATCCTCCATAATCCTGTAGGCAGCTTCTTTACTCCAAAAAAGCCCAGTCATATGTAGTGAAAAACTTTAACTAATGCGTTTTTAATGTGGTTGAAAAACTATCAGCAGTTTCTAATTACAGTCTAAATGTTCTCGTGTATTCCTGAAGCAGAAAAAAAAAAAAAAAAAAACTGGTTCAAAGCAATTTTGACTTCGCTCCAAAGAGCCACACAGATGTTTTGTCCTCCTCATTTGCCAAATTTCACCTTGCCCGACAGTTTTCACTTTTCCACCTCAAACCGGGAGCAGAAGCCTGAGCCTCTCCACTACTGTCGAGTGAGAAGAAGTCAGGGAGATGGATTGCCAAGCTTGAGGCAACTCACAGGATGTGTCCTTTAAAAAGTGTGAAGGTGGTGCTAAAACGATGAGCAACAAAGGCACAGTGCATGAAATGCTTTGCATACATAGGTGGTTTCCAGCGTTGTATACTAAGCTGTGAATGCAACATGCGAAGGTTAAATTTGTTTTATATATGGGATTTGTTATATTTAGTTTAATCAAATTAAAATGTACTTGAAATGATGAACATCATGTATTCATGTTTGTAAAATATATACGGTATATATATTTATGAATAAATATAATTTAACAATGGTTTCTGAAATTCCCAAAAGTCTCTATGTGCACAGTACCTGTCGGTGCTCTTAAGGGGACTGAATTTTTTTTTTTTTTTTTTCCAGTACGGTGAGAGGATGAGAAAAGGAGTAAAGGTGACATTGTGAAAAATGAGGACATGGGAGAGAAATAAATTGAGTGTGTTTCTTGTGGACGCTTAATAACAACCAGAAAAACGTACCAACCCTGGTCCTGTTAGGATCAGAACCCTCCATAAAGCTTATACTGTCCCCACAGGCCGTTTGTCTTATGTGTCAAAGGTTTGCATATAATTGGGAGGTGTGTATTTTGACAATAATGAGTCCCTTTTGAGATGTGCTGAATGAAAATACATGTATGTACGTTACATGTATTTAAGACACTGAAATTTCTCTAAAAAGAGTCAAATGTTATCTCAATTTCTGTTTCTATCTGCAGGTAATTTAGAAAGCCTTAATTAAGAGCTGATTTGTTCTGAGAAATTCTGCAAACATATGATCAATTTCTAGGTAATTTCTCATACACGTAACTATAACAAAACAATTTACATGACCTTTTGGCAATTTGAAATCAGCAATAAATGTGAGACGATCTTGAATTGAGAATATTTGCAGTTTTGTTTCTGGCAGAAAAGAGTCACCTTTTTGTGTAATCACAAGAAAGTATCATATGAGGTGAAGTGGGCCAAACTCTTGGTGAACCATGTGTTGACTGTACACTGCTGAGACCTAAAGACACTCAGGTCATATAAACAGCTGAGTAAAGCTGTGGTAAACCTCACTGTGTGTGTGCAGCCTTCCTTCTAGTCTGGAGAAAAAGAAAAACACACAAACAACCTGCACGGCTGAGCTCCACTAATGAAATAAGTACAACCTCCTATGAGACCTCCCCTACTTATAAGAGGTATACAGTATTTTTAAAAGTTTGGAAAGCAGTGATGGATCACTACATACATGACACACTTTTACTAAAATTACACTTATTGGAATCTTTGTCCTCAATACTTTTATTCTTGTTTACAAATTAAAGTTTGCTGATTTCTATACCACAATAAAATATCTGTATGAATTGCTTTCTTCAGCATCAGAGCAAAGTTACTTTTGTACTGACTTTTACTTTTTCTGTTTGTCTGAGGCTTAAAATTAATTGTGAATGTTACAGCATCTACAAATGTGTAGAAAGGTAATGCAAACCACATTTGCAAGTGTTGAGACATGGTAGTGGTTTTAGACTGCAACATTAGTATTTCAACATATTTATAATGAATAGGCTAAAACGTTATGTGGCACAATGACAAATTTTAGCACAGAAAATGATAATTTATAAAATATGGTGTCACTTATGACTCACATTTTGTGTCATAATAAGCAAAGTTCAGTCAGAGGTTCATATGGGGGGAAATAGCTAACTCCTGCTGCAAACATGGTTTGACTATTAAGCAACAACAGACCAATATCCTTATACCTTCTTTGTTGCAGAGTAATGGCTTTTTCCATGTGCTTTTATTAATTTTCTACCTATCTTCATGATGTGCGAAGCTCCATCATGCGGCTGCATCCAGACCGAATGCCTGAAATGACAAAACTGCATATGGCGGTGTCTGCTGACACGTAATTAGCATTCAACAATGTTCCTGTCTGTGGTGGTGTAGCAGCCCAGCGAGGTCAGCGTTTACTACAAAGAGCAGATGTCGCCGGTTTCCTGTGACACGATTGGGTGTCAGCATTGAGCGGAGAGAGTTACCTCGGCAGCTTACAGTGAAACAGGAGGCGCCTGTTCAAATCCTCAGTTCCACTGAGTAAATTAAAGAAAGATAAGCACTAGACTCAGGTGTAATTAAATTAAGAAGTACAGTACATTAGTTAGATAAGGAGTATTGCAGTTACTTTATCTAAAGCTAATTTTAAATTAAGCATAAAGCTGTAAATTTACTCCATGTAAAATCACCTGTAGTTTGTATCATTTGAAAGTAAATCCTGAAGAAACTTCAGTGGATGCTTAATAAGTATTTTATATTCAAACCTGTTTTGTCTTACAAAGGAAATAAACAAAAAATAGTTTGAACAATTTCTTTCTATTTTTTCTGACAGAAACATGAGACTTTCTTCCATTTTAAACCTTATTGCTATAATGTATCATAGTACAAATAAAGTTTAAAAAAGCAAAATATGACGCACTTTTGATCTGCTGTGTTTCTTATATTGCCTGAGTATACGTAAATATATGTAACATTTAAAGTCTAGGATTTTAAATGGTACCTTGGAGCCATTTTAAGCATTCAGAAAGCTTGAGTGATTCAATTTTCAACAGTGCAGAATGAGTGTCTGCATAGCATAGAAAGAGATTAAATAATGTTATAATTTGTACATGCAAAAAGTCCAAATATATGTTTAGTGTTTGTGGCGTCTCTAAATGACAATACTCATTCTGACATTTTTTGACATTAGTGGCAAAAAATTAGTGGCAGTCATTGTTAGGTAAAAACCTGCCCCTTGTTCTACGCTTTGCTTCGTGCAGAAGGTCTGGACCGAGGGTCCAGGAAATGATTCCTTCCAGGATGCGTAGACTCTGTTGAAGTTTTAAATTTTACCCACTCGCTAATGTTTGGCTGTGACATGTGTAATGCTCCGGTTACACATTATAAAGCTTAACAGAAATTGCCTGTGCTGTAAACTACCATCCTCCAGAAGTACAGAGACGAATAGCGCCGCTATTAATGTTAATTTAGTCCATGTTGAATGTTAATTCAAATTGTCATTGTTCACAACTCCTCCTTCTGTTTGCTAATTGTCTGGGTTGAAATTCAACCAGAGAAATCCAGCTCAATTGAAGGAATCCTAGACGGACCACTAAAAGGAGATGAGAATCAGTGGAACTGCATAGGAAGGCAATGGCCTGGTTAGGTTAGTTGGAAATCAAATTATGTTAATACTGGAAAACAGCATATATTTGTCTCCAACATCACTGAAACACATGCCAGATATGCAGTAGTGTAAAGGTGGAATGATAAAATATTACAGATTGTGTCTTTGATATCAACAGAATATGCTTGACTTGATTACCTGTAATTTAAGAAATGAAGCCAGAGTCTTTGATTAATGTTGCCACATTAAATAATGCCTTTTGCTTTCACTTCTTTTTCCATACAGTCTCCTGGCCTCACCTTTCTGTATCTACCCGCAAAAGTACCCATGCATCAATTCTAAAATTATCTTAACTGGTCCCATTGTGAAAGGCCTTCCTTTCAGTGTAGTCATGACAACAAATTCACCAGGCAGCAATTATAGAAAGGGCTGCGCCACTGGATGCCTGTCAGAAACTATTTCCTTCTGTACCATTTCCTTTTTTCCTTTCGACTGTTACCTTACATCCATCCGTCTCAGAGCGTGAGTCTACCGTGGTCCCGATTCTGTACGGTATTTCTGTTTAAGTAATAGGTGATGATCAAAACGGTTAGCTGGAAAGGCAGATGGCACATGTGCTGTGCTATATTTCCAAACTGTCAGTTCCATGATAAAAGTCTGTGATGAGGAAACAGATTTCACACAAAGTGAAAATAAAATGTGCTGAGCTTCGGATTAAAAGTAACTGCCATCCATCCAACACGCCAATAAATGTCGCACAAAGATGGACTTGCATTGCAGATTCATTGCAGTTTTAAAATGAAGGGATCTTTAGCATAACTGGAATGCAACATATACAAATCCCACTGCAACTAGAACCATCTATATTTCATTCTCTGTATATGAAGCAGCTGGTGTTTTTCTTGAATGATTCAGTGGGAGTGGGTGGGCAAGGAGACAGGCTCCTGCCTGACCACTGAAAGCCAAACTGGACGCGTTCACACACGTCCGCTCATGCAGAATATCTCCAGTAGCAAAAGAGTCTAAAATTCCCCTTAATGTTTCCCAGACTCAAATCTTTTTTGTCCAGCTGCTTTGCACTCTGCAGGCCACCCTGCTCTACGACACCCACTCACCCTGAGCGGTAAAATAAGGTGAGAAATACATAATGCAGAAAGAAGGCCAAGGAAAGGAGATGTTTGAAGTGCAGAGTACGGTGTATAATGTATTCATCCGTGATGTACGGGTACTGAGAAGCCCAAAGGCAACAGGCAGAAAAGAAACTTTAGAAGTGACCTATTTTTCTTAAACACCTCACTGAAATGTTAAGAAAAGAAAGAAAGATGGAAACAAAGAACAAATGAAAGAAGGAAAGAAAGAGAGAAAGAAAAAATTTGACATTTACAATGGGAGCAGTTAAGGGGGATGTAACCTTTAAAATGAACATTCATTCAGAGCTTAAATGTCCACAAAACCAAAATAAAACTCTCATTAGAAGTGAGTCCTTTGATGCAGAAGGAGAGCACATGATACTTACATGCGCTCAGCTATGATTTGCATTCTGTGCATGCACTTACAGTGGAATATGAGAGCTGAGCAAAGAATGTAAAGAGATCATGATGCATAATCAGCAAATAGGGCAAACAACAGCAGTCGGCTGAATGCAGCACGTGTGGCGAACTGGACCCTGACCTTAAAAATTTAAATATCTACCAAAGCAAACTGTATGTAATGGGACCACGGTCATCTCCGCTCTCTTAATTTTCCTGTATTCGTTCACTGAGTTACATGCACATGTAAACACAGGCGCACCATGACAGAAAGCAGCAGTGATTACACAAATCTCCTGATGGGAAAACTGCAGCATCCTCAACGTTCTGACAGTTTCCATGGTTACGTGAGGCTTTTTCCATATTTGCATAAAAGACTCATTCACAAAAAGAAAAACAAACAAAAAAAAAACAGAAGACACGAGAAAACACGGGCCAGGAGACACGTTCATCCACTGGGATTATCTACAAATCTCCATCAATGCTCCTCAGCGACTGTCAGATGAGCAGCAACAAAGCAGTGAGTTCGGGTAACTTCAAGAAGCCGGCTCTTATGATTTATGGAAGAAATGTGTGTAAGCAGTATTAGTCAGCTGTGAATTTGACAGGCTGCTTGCTGAGACATCTCTGAACACCACATCCAGTCCCACCTACATCCCACAGATTTGATTACAGAGAAACATCGATTTATCAGTGTCCAATGCAGGAGCTGAAATTCCAAAGTTTCTACATAAGACATTGCTGAAATAGCCAGTTAATTTAGTCAGGAAAAATGACTAACCATTTTATTTTGCAGGTGAATTGTTTGACTTTGTCTTTGTAGCATGACTTCTGATCTACAACATGAGATGTGGTTACATTTGAAATTTCTTTTACATTTTCTTTTACTTAGTAATTACTCAGTAAAAAACTAGTGCAGCCTCAATGAGTCCTCTAGTCTATGCTTATCCCTAATTTTAAAGTTTCTCTAATCTACAAAAAATGCAAAGGATTCAAATAACAGGAAGGTGATTTTTTTCTTGCCCAGCCTCTACTGATTACCAAAGTACTTAGCTACTCTTTATCACTGTATATTGGTACTTACTTGGTAGTAGGTAATTTTGATTAAATATGGACAAAAATAGCGATACAATGTTCTAATCTCAATGTTTATTTTAGCCACAACATTTTCTTTCTGGAAATTATAAGCAGACTATTAAAAAAAAGTCAATTTAAAAGATTGACTGTCGACACACCTTTGATTTTACCAGAAAAATGGATACTGTAAATTATTTTCTAGGTTGAGCATCGTTTACGGTGTAGTTTTTAATTTTCACCTTCTACTACTGTACTGCAATAACACTACCACAAATAATGCAGGGTAATAATAATAATAATAATAATAATAATAATAATAATAATAATAATAATAATAATAATAATAATAATTATCATCATCATCATCATCATCCTGGAAAGTTCAAATAAATTCAACATGCGGCTTAACTTATATATATATATATATATATATATATATATATACTTATGTATGCATAAGTATCTCTCTTAATGGAAACTTTATACCTCCATATCTGAATGCCTCCAACAATTACAACAAAAACACCCTTTTTTGTTTTTGCTTCCAGTATAATTTTAAAATATTATACAAAACCCAAATTTCTTGATGTGCATCATAATCCCTTCACACAAAAACTTCCTCTTTGTGAATACAACCCAAAACCATTTATGTGCAGGTGATTCTGAGCATCTCTGTGATTTAGAGGCTGTATATGTTTTTATATGGTAACATTTGAGGAAGAAAATGGAGAACAGATATAATTTCCAGTGGACGCAAACAAATGGTCAAAGTTTATTTAAGATAGATGAAAGCTTCAATTATAACAGGGCTTCATTGTTATTGCATAACTGACAAATCATTGGAAAAAATAACACAAAAAATCCACATAGATAAAAAATCCTTCTGGAACTCAAGTTGTCGCAAAGCATTTTCTTCTTAACAAATAAATAAGATGTGTGCGCGTTCATTAAAGCACAGACAACTTATGTTTTTGATTATGATCATGATCTGTATGTTGGAGTAAATCATAGAACATAAAGCAATAAATGTTTTGTGTGTGACTGTTAGTGTTGGCTTGCTGCATTCACTCAGAGCTGTCTTTGATAGCACTAACATTACAATGAGAGACATTCGCGCTGGCTCCAGACCAACGCTGATTTCCATTCTGCTGCTGTCCTCGTCCAACTATCCCAGCTGCGTAAAGTGGAAATGACAGAGAAAATGATTTGCAATAGGAACAAAACCCTTAATAATTAAAGGATGTGTCTACGAGAGTTGCAGTGTCGGGGAAGTTGAAGCTGGGATGTTCGTCAGTAAGAGAAACCACAGCCTGTAGGATAAGAGTAGCTATTGTTTAACCATGACAGATAAAGTCATAATAATAAAAAAAAAACAAAAAACAGAATATCATCTAATAAATACAAGTGCTGACTTTAGTTTCCCAGACAAAGTCTGAAGCGCAGAGCAACTCGTACTGACTAAAAGCCTAAACAGATGTCAGGCTGGTGGATGACGCTCCACACGCTGCCTATATCCATCCAGCCTGCTGTAAACTGGCCGACAGTCAAGCATGCTGGCTCAGCCAATCACTGCCATAAATGGACATACCGACCCTGCATTACAACATGTGGAGAAAGGCAACTTCTGTCCTTCCTGACCTCTGCTGTGGTCAAGCCTGTGTTTCTGAGGAGGAAATAATGGTCATTGCCACCTATTTAAACTGATTCTCGTTAATCTCATCATTTATCACCTTACTTTTTCTGCCTTAGCGACCAATGCACCTGATCAAGCCTTACTGCAGACCGAGTAAGCAGCACTTTATTGCTTGTCCAATGGGCAGTTACAGTGCTTCACTTTATGAAAGAAATCAATCAGGGAGCAGTTTTAATTTGCAGCTGTTATCCTTCCCACTACTAATCTGCTTTTTCTCCTGCCGCTGCAGCTGGTGCCTACAAGCTACTGTAATGTACTAAAGAAAAGCTGCAGGGAGTGAGCCCATTCTTTCCTCTGCTTTAAACGTCTGAATGAAGCCATATATTCGCTGCAGTTGTGGTACCCTTTGTAACAACGGTGTTATAAAAGAGTAAGAAGGGCTTATCTCTGAAAGACTGATTTGTTGCTAAAAAATCTAAAAAACAATTTGTAATAGAATTTTATGTCAGTATAACACATGCCATCAAACATGTGTTAGTAAACATCTAGGAGAACTACACAGGATTAAAATCACGATTTCTATGTCTGCCCACTTACATAAACACAAGTAAAAACTGGGACCCAAAACAGAAAAAAATTCACAATTTCAACAAAAAAATAAATAAAAATAAAGTAAATAAATTAATACTGTCATGAAGCTTTCAGAAAATGTTAGCTGATGACTTTCAATAGATGGAAAAATATTCAAGACTTAACAAAATTTTTATACATCCACTTTTGCTAAAAGGTACTTCAGCAAAATGTGAGCTTTGGGGGATTTAAAGGGTTTAATTCTTCATGAAAGCCTTTTTACAAAATGAATTTTTTAGTTCAAAATCCAAATTGCAAATAAGACAAATAAGACACAAAATTTCTTTTGTGTTAGCTAACATTTTGAGAGTCATAACAATGATTTTTACAAGAAAGGCCTATTAGCTAGTAAACTGATAGTTTTCTAATTAGCTGACAGCTAGGTGTGTTTTACAGCTAGTAGCCATTTGGCACTTTATTTTTTTGTCATGTATGTATTTTTTGTTCCCAGATCTCAGCTGCTAAATGTTTTAACTCATGCATTTTAAAATCAAATCATCCACTTTTATTTTGCAAACTTTAAAAAGTCCTTCATGTCCATTTTATCATTTTAAATATAATCATTAATATCCATAAATCACACTCTTCTTTGAGACAAAATGCATTTGGATGAGTCTACTGCTTCCTTTTGTGCCACAGTTGGATTTCCAAATATCTCTTCAATCACTTTTAGGTATTACACATAGAAAGTAAAATATCCCACTGAGATTAGAAAGCAAATCCTCACAGATTTGGCAGCAGAGTTGTTGGCATTATTCAATGAAGCAGGGTTGCCATGGGAAAACGCTGGGGATTTCTGACAAATACTTATTTTAAATTAGGGAGAAGCTTGATTAACAGTCTCTAATAAGCAGTCCTCTTTTTTTTTTTTTTATCAAAGAAGTGCTTGGCTTAAAATCCACAGAACTGACCTCATGAGGAACAGTGTTACATAACACCATTGTAAAAAACAAACAAAAAATAGATTCGGATGTGCTGTTTTCATCACATCCTTGGTTTGTAGAAAAACAAAACAGAATGGCGTCTGTTCTGGCCTGACTTGTATCACAAAGTAGCTTATTGTTTTTTTTGGCAGCGCACAAAAGGCATCTACAAACTAGATCATCTTTATTTCCATATCCAGTGTGCAATGTGCTGAGCAAAACGAGCATTTAAAAATAGAGTTGATGGAGATGGGCTAACACATGTTCTAATGGTCTTAGCAAAACAAAATAATCCAGGGCAATCAGAACCCGCCAGAACTCTTGACACTGATTAACCCTCAATCCACACTTTAAATAATTTTAAACTATTTCTGCCCAGCAGCTGCACTCAGCTGGTTCTCAGGCTCTATCCACATTCACTTTGTAAAATAATGCATGGCTTTAAGCACACAAAGTCCAGTTTGCAATGGTTGTGCAACGTTTGCTACAAAGTTTTCCCATTACAGCAGCAGTGTCATTTAAAGGCTACACGAAATATGAGCCTCCACATATATCTCAGAGTTAATTGTGGGTCTTTCATTATATTGAAATAGAATTAATTGCTGTTACGAAGTGCCTGTTTCTATATTAACTCACAGGGGAACAATTGTCAGCCATAAAACCTCAGGCAAGTTTTAAACATTCTTGGCTTCAGTAAAGACTAGTTGTGAACCACTGAGACTAAAAACAATGTGGCTCAATCAAAGTGTTGGAAACCTTAAATTTTGAATTAGTAGACGTCTCAAAGCACCATCCTATTTGTTACTTACAATGACTTGGGTTTTTATGATTGCACATTGGCATGTAAACTGCCTTGTAAAAGTAGTCACACCTATTGAACTAATTTATAATTTGTTATGTTACAAGAATAAACTTTGATGTATATTTGATTTTATGTGACATAGCAGAGCCACTGAGCCGTACTGGTGCACAGCTCCCAGTTATGAAGCATCAAGCAGACTTTAATTCTCTGCTGTTTGTTATTATGCTAACATACTGGCAAAGGGGAAATAAAATGCCAAAATACCCAAATTTGAAGCATCAGCTGATAGAATAAAGCCTGAATTCCAAATAAATGAAAATAAAAACAGCACAATTTTATACATTGTTGAGAGTTTGTTTATATCCACAGATATCTCATTTGTGACCAGTCCAGCAAATAAATTTATTTGTCAAGTTTTGCCTTAGTTGCTCTCTTGGATTCAGGTCTGGGCTTTGACTGGGCCGTTCTAACACGTCTATCTGTTCTGCTGTTGCTCTATCAATTTAATGTTTACGGTGAACAGGACTTTGTTTGGTTTGCTTCACCCACATCCCAATCACCTCTGACAGTTTCCCTGTCCTTGTTAAGGAAGAGCATTCCCACAGCACTAGACTGCCACCACCATGTTTTAACATAGGAAAAATGTGTTCAGAACAATGTGAAGTGTTGGTTTCCACCAAATATTCCACCTTGCTTCGAGGCTGGAAAGTTCAATCTCACAGTTTCTTCTATGATATTTTTTAATATAGATCTGAGGCCTTCACTGAACAGCTCTATTTACACTGACATAAATTTACACTCTGGTAGAGTAATTAAGTGAGGCAATGAATTGCACCAGAATATCAAAAATACAGGTGACAAACAAATGTATGTAACACTTTAAATATTTTATTTGTAAAATATAGAATATAAAAAGGAAAAAGTCTAATTTTCTTCCACCTTTCAACTATACTTTGTGTTAGTCAGTGTGGTAGCATGTGGAGAAGGTCCAGAACTATGGATATTATTGCAGCATTGATCATTTTCACAGGTGAATACGTCACAATATTCAGGGTCTAAGACTGTGAGCAAGAGAGTACCACAAGAAAACCCAATTCTGCAATCAACCTTCTTGCTGTGAAGCAATTATAACTAACTAATTAACCATAGGTGTTGGCATAGACTTTTGTAAATTAACCAATTAACCAATATCGTATTGTCAGGTTAATAGATTTTTATGATCCTATGCTAGTTTCAGTGTAATGGGACAATAAGACTTCCCAATCACTTTCAGTCTGAGCCACTGAAACACCACCTGTCTTAATAAAACAACAATGGAGTCAAGCCATTCATGCATTAAATTTAATTCACACACATCAGTTCACAGAGCCTAAAACTGTCAGCATTAGCTGCTGCCATTGAACGTCTTACTCATTGTAATATGTAGACTTTGAATCAAAAGCAACAGCAAGATGAGTTCTTTCTTCTTTTTTTTTTGCTATTTGCCTTTTTAGTTTCAATAAAAGAGTCATATCAAATAATCTTAACACTCTCTTCATAAAATACAAAAAAAAGAGTCCTTTGTAAAGCTGTTTTTCTTGACAAAACATTTGACGAAACTCTGTCATCATTAAACTTCAGTCAAGTGCCAAAAGGGATGAACGTTTTAGAGGAAATGGCAAACTCTCGTATTTCATTGCCATTAATGGTAATGTTATCAACGCCTACTGTTGTGCTGTCGATATTGCATCTGTTCATTAAAAAGATATTGCATAGTGGGGGTCTTATCAGCCCACTTTAGACCGAAGGGCAGCCCGAATGTCTCTGTGACCCACATTTCACAGCAGATCGAGGAAAGGTGGCGTCCCTCTGACTAGTGTCTGGTAGAAACACGAAAGAGCAAGAAAAATTAGAGCAGCAAGCAAACTCATACTCTGGCAGCATGCTGAATAAAACACAGACTCCTGGGACTTGATATTACTGAGATAGTGGCTGAAACCTACTGACACTCTTGCACCGACTCTCAGCTTCATTGGTTCCTTGTTTCAATTACATTTGGAGCATTTAAATTCAGGTGGCTGAAGGGAACTCTAGTGGATGCTTTCCATGTGACATGTCACTCATCATTGAGTTGAAGAGGCACAAGGACTCATTGGAGCTTCAGGAAAAGAAGTAAAAGACTTTTCTTTTGCTCTGATGTCACATTGATAAACAGTCATGTTGCACTGAGGTTCCTCTGAGAGTTACACTGCTCGGCTTTAATGCTACTCTTGAATGTAATTACAGCAAATGAACATTTTTTTTATTCAGTCATCAAAGTATTAAGTAACTATGTGAACTGTACATATTTTAAATGCACTTTTTCTCTCTTGTCACTGCAGTGTGACAGACAGTGCTGCTGTTGCTGCCACTGTTGCTGCAGCACACGTCTTCCTGTTTGCATCCTTGAATGACAGCTAAACCTTAAGAGCTGCAGGACAAAATACACACTTGAATGACAGCAAACACACTTCCAGAAAAGCAACTTTATCTTTCTGTTGCGTTTTAAATAGAACAAAAAAAACAACCAACTTATGCTGACCCAGAAAAACATTTCTTTCTCACCTATCATGTGTTTTCCTAACACTTAACGGTGCTGAAGCCTAAATTCAACATTAACCTAGTAGAATTTGACTAGTAATTTTTACTGTTTTTTTTTTATTGTTATCTTATTTAATTCTTACCTTACATCTCAATGGGTGCCTCCGTAGGTTCATAACATCGTCTCAATTCCAGCTTTTTAGTACTGCAGCGAGATTTTTTTATGTTTAAAAAAAATGCCTCAAGGCCACAGATGCTTAAGAGCCATCAAAGTGCAAATGAAACTAAACTAACATACTAATTACAGCAGCCATTATGCCACAAATAATCACCTGTATATTTAAAGAGACAGAGTATCAATGGGCTTAACATCACTGAAATGAAACTAAGATAATGCACTTTCTCATTTTCTTGTGAAAACTCAAGTGTCTAATATTACTAATATTACTTTCATAAGCGTCTATCGAGCAACACAAAATATACTCAAACCAACATCAACCTGAACTCTTTATGAATTGTTTATAGCTTCCTGTTTGGTTGTTGCTCTTTGAAAATAAAATATAAGCTCATCCCACTGATTCATGTCTCGTCTTCAGAAAATCTCCAACCCTGACCAACATTTTGGGGAATACTTCTCTTGATAGGAAAAAAATAAACCCAGAGTGAGAAATTTAAGGATGGTATACTTTCTCTTTACCCATTAACTGTTAAAATGATTTTTTTGTGTTGAAAAATTCAAACTAATAATAAAAAAACAAGACATTTCTGCGTCTTACTTTGGTTGCATTCACCAAACAGGTGCAGTGTGTTTCTAACTGAGCATCCATCTTCATTGTGGCGAACAGAGTGCTGAGTGTTTCCACCTCCTGACCACTTTCCATCCTCTATACCCTGCGCTATCACACCAATCATTTGAGTGGCAGTCTACCTAACACTGGATCCCTCTTTCTCATTCACCCTCTCCCGCTCCATCTACGTCTCTCCCTCCGGCTGACAGGGAACCTCAGCTGCACCTTCCACTGATTTAGAAACAAAACACACACATGAATGTGACAGTCTGCTAATAAGAAATTAGATGACTGCCTTACAGGTTGATATAGTCCACAGAAAAGGTTCCAGTCTGTCATGAGCAATCAGTCTATTTAAGCACTTAGCTGTGTGTGTGTGTGTGTGTGTGGAAAAATGACATGCTGGAAGAAGAAAGAGATAGACAAGACAAGCAGATTAGGTGCAGGGGTGTGCATGTGTGTGTGTGCACATTTATCACAGCGTATTTATTTATGGAAGTCACTTGGGAGTGGAGCGCCATTACTGTGCAAAGGAAGGGAATACGCTGGATGTCACACTGAGGTGGTTTCATCAGTCCATGCATGCTGTACTTCATTAGCTTGAGCAACACCCTGGATAATATTAACAGCTGCTTCTCCTCTGCATTGTCCATCTAAATGTCAGTATGCAAATAGCAGACCTTCTTTGCTGAAACAACCCTGCCACTGATTTCTGTGAAAACGTCCACAGCTTCTCCTATTTCTCACACAAAGATGTCCGTGTCTATCGACCGTCCGAGTTTAAATGAAGTATTCTTTTCCAAAACAAACTGAAGACCGTGGGAGGATGCATCGATCCAGGGATCGAATTGACTTCCTCCTGATAGTTTTCACCTTTTTCTTCATGCAGCAGCTGCTACTTTGAAGTCCACCCAGGTAAGCAGTGAGGTGAGTAAATCAGCTAAGCCGAGTGAAGGCTACACTGAAGTCATCATTAGAGGTGGGACCGCTGGGAGAACCTCTCACCTCGCTCCCACTCCATTCGACCAGACTAAAGAGCTGAATTATCCCCACAAATCTCACAGGCTCAGACTTTGCTTTAAAATAACTGAAGACTCACTATGCGGCGTGATGAACTCACACACTAGAGAGGATCTAAAATGCATGATCATTTCAGACTGATCACTCAGATTATTCTGAAGTTTTGAGGCTGATGCATTAGTGAATCCTCAGAGTATGAGTTGGAAAATGAATATTTGAGCTTCGTTCTCCATCTGTTTGCTGGAGACAAGAATCTACCGAGTGACTCTGGAAAGCAATTAGTGTGATAGCACAATGAAAACGAAGCTCTGTTTACTGTGCTTTTTGCGCCTAAGTGTGTCACTGGCACCTGTCTAAAATGACGTAAGGTGATAAGATCTACACCGGCTCTGTAACTCAACACTTTCCTTAATTTTGCCTGTTGAGCGAGGCAAAGGTGACGGCCTTCGCTGAGAAACCAAGAGGTGTGCTTTTGCTAATTGAACCTTTTGTTTCAATCTGTACGGTGTTTGGTTCTGTACCATTTTCAAGTAATTACTGTTCAACAAATGACACATTTTAATTCAAAGAAATGTCCTGCTGTTTTAATTTCTGCAAACAGTTCTTGTAAATATCTGCTGCTGGAAAAAACTAAGAGCCCACTACAATGAACCCCATTGAAAAACTCCTGGTTATTCCACTAATTATTGATTTCTGAACTCTTAATTGTCTAACTCCTTTTTGTTAAAAATTGCTCTTAAAAATGAAAAGAAAAATGTCCATATTTTCTCCGGTTTAATATTTATTACAACAAAAAATAAACATGAAAGTTTACCCTTCATCTACAAGCTATAGAGGGCAAAAAAAAAAAAAAAACGAAAATGAACCTATAAGCAAAAACCAGTTCTTCTGTGAACCAGTTCGCTACTGTTCATTCATCTTAATCAAAAAGTCTGGTTCCAGCATTTGATAGAGTTTATGCAGGTGCTGGTTGTTAAAAGTGACTTTGGTCACAATAGTGGTGTGTTTTAGGTGAGTAAAATTACACAACAGCTGTTTGGATGGTCAGTAGGAGCCAAAAAAGCTCTAAACTCAGAGGTAATTTTGACTAAATCACAAATTCCAGTCCATCAGATAAGGTGGGCAGGACAGCAGAGAGTGTTTGAAAGTAAAGGGTTAAAGGTAAGTGGTCTGCCTCACTGCACAAATATCCATACAAGTCTGACATGAGCACGTTAGACGTAGTTCTTTTTAACAAGGCACATCCTGTAATGACTGAAGTGCATGTGAATAAGCTAATGGAGAGGGAAGAAACTCATTTGAATGTGCTTGCTGAACCTTATCTTTATCTAGATATCATATGACCTGCCCCTTCTTCAATACGATGAGGCGCTGAGACAGCCATTTCTGCTCTCTGCTCATTAGTGAACCATTACAGTAGCATGGCAACTGCTGTGTTTTTCTGTTTATTCTTAAATCTCCTTGTGAACAAACTGTGGACGGATGCAAGAAAGCAGCTTTCTGTTTAGAGATCGGAAGAAAATTTAGACTCAGCCACCTCCAGACACATTTCCCTCTCAGCCATATCAAATAAAAAGAGGATTGCATGCATGAGAAGCAATGACTTGAGAGAAGACGGGAGGATAATGTTAAGAAAAATCAGTGAAGTGGAACAAAGAGTCAAGGCTCTGAACTTCCTCAGTTATATTATCATCACATCACTTTTTGTCTGCAGTGACGCAGAATAAAAAGGCTGATTCTTCAGGAATGACTAAATGAACAAAGTTCAATAATAATGATCAGTAATGATCTTACATCCATCCATTGTCTAAACCTGCTTATCCTCATGGATACATGGCGAGGAAATCAGAAAAGCCCAGACTGTAATTCAAACCCGACACCTTCTTGCTGCAAGGGAACAGCGCTATCAACTGCACCACCATGTAGCCCTGCTACACTGAATACAAATCTAAGCAGAATAAACTTTTTTCATATATTTTACTGTGCAGAAATCCTTGAATTTTAGTTGATTTTTCTTATTTGATTCTTGGAAACTCAAACTATCTGGTTCAACTGGAAAGTAACGCGACATTAAGAGGAAAAGGTAAAGCTTACTAAGCATAAAAATAAAAATCCAAGGAGATATTGGATTTTAAAGTAATTAAACTTCAGAACTAAATATCCAAGCTTTCTTGGGTATGTTGTGATTGTGTTGTGTTTTTTTTTTCCATGAGTGTTTGCTTAGGTTTGCAGAAGGTAACTTTTTCCTCCATTCTGGTGCTGCCAGTGGCTTGACAAGGAGAGTACAGCCCTGGCAGCACTTGTGTCATGAAGACACGACTGTGAGAGCCTGGAGATGGACTGCATCCAGCAAGTATACTCCTTGTCAACAACATTCCAATCCATCATTCAGCCATGCAGCTGGAAGCTGACCTTTTCAATCACCGCCTGCTTGGTGAGCAACGAAAAGCTTCACACTGAAAACAGACTCAAGAGGAAGCATGCGGTGGTTTTCGGTTTCTGATGTCGACCTCTCTGGAAAGTTGTGCTTTCCTCTGGCGGTGACCACGAAGCCCCGAGCCACTCTACATCTTCTTGAGTGGATGTTTTTTCGCTGACAAGCCCGTCTGAATAATGAATGAAGCAATGCAGCAAAGTAGTTGTGTCTCTGTCCTCTTACTAGTGACCTCTCACCTTCTTAATGTCAGTGTCACCCAAGAGCTCCGCATTCCTCGCTGCGTCAGTGAGCGACGGAGAAGGACAGATAAGAAATGTTGCTGAAAAGTGAGGCATGGATTTTATAGGTCTGTCAAAAGGAGATACTGTGTCGTGGGGATGTGCACTCAGTGTGTCGCCTCAGCTGGCTTGTGTGATAAGCTAATGTAGCGTGCTGGATCACCTCTCTCTGTGGAAACTGGCAGTGAAAAGTCTCAGAAGGCATCAGCCACCGACTTTATTTCTCCAAGAAACTATATGAGCCAATCTGGAACAAACAGAGACACCCCGTCTTTATAACGCTGTTATAAATTACTCTTATTTCATACTGTAAGCAGGTGAGCACCCCAGGAAAGTAAAACAAAATAATCTTTCAAGACTTTGTTTCTGCATGTTATATTTTTCTGTATTTTATGTTCAGTATGCTGTGATTTTCACTGTTTGACCAAACAGTATAAAGTTCATCTAGAACTTTCCATTTGCAGTTCAATGCTTGCACTGTCCTTCTCCCTCTTGCAGTCCAAACTTTGGTTAGTTTGATTAGTTAGTGTAAAATGTGTGTAGGTGTTAATTTGAGTCTGTGTCTGGACTAAAATTAATTCAAAGTTCAGTCCGCCTTATATTAAATATGAGCTGATAAATCTCATCACATCTCTCTGTAGGATAAAGCAACGGATTATAATTATTATTGCTTTCAGCCTCATAGCCAGTGTTGCACTAGTTACAGCATTAAGTCTAAATCTCTTTATTATTACAAGATTCACTGTTTATAAAGTATAAGCCAAAATCTAAAGAGTAAAATATAAAGACTGCAAGACATGGAGGCCCATTTCGCTGTTCAAAATGGGAAAGACAGGAGAATTTGCCTTTCAAGTAACAGATGTTCGTTGATCATCATGAATGAAGAAGTGGCTACAAGAAGACTTGGCCATGTTTAGAGTCAAAGCAGTTGTTAGCAAAAAGTTAAACAAGTGAAGTTGTTGCAAAAAAAAGGCTGGACAAAAAGTTTAAACTTAGCAAAGATTTAAGGCTCATCAACATCCATTTGATTCCATTTACATGTCAAATGATGACTGATTAGTGATTGTAGAAAAGAAACATTTATTATTTATTAAATATCTGGAGATAAACAACACTTTAACTGGAGGTGTGTGATGTGGTCAGTTGAGACTAAGAGCAACAAACACTTCAGGTGGGTTTGATTAGAAACAAAGGAGGAATATGTAAAAACCCCACATGCCTGGTAAAAAAGTATAGTGGAGGACCTATGATGCTGTGGGTTTCTGTCTCATCCAATCGTCCTGTCAACCTCGTTAGAGTTTTCGGTGAAAGAGTCAAAAGTAATTTTAAATAAAAATCTGGTGGCCTCTATCTCCAAACCAAACGTTGTGTTGCCGTCGGGTCTTTCAGCAGGTTGATGATCTGAAACACTGAATAAATCAATTCAACATTTTTGCCAAACCTAAAATTCTCTTTCTTTCATGGCCGTCTCTGTCCCTAGACCTGAATCCTACAGAAAACCTGCGAAATAAACTGAAGAGAAGCAAACAAAGAAGAAAGAGGTCAAAGATCGTCCCTCTCTATGCTCCAATCTTTTACAGAAGAAAACTAACAAACACTGACAGCAGGGTTTTCAATAAACCTATGATCTTGTTACAAAAAGTATTTCTAATTTAGAATTTTTACCCCCTGACACAACAACATGTTCTACAAAAACGAATACTGTAGAAAGATTTAGAGCTAAATTGTTAAATGTTCAAAGTTTTGAGAAAAAAGTAGGTTTTTTTTCACCCACGCTCAACAGACAGCAGCTTTCTGTTCATCTGACAGACACACATTTTATTCACTCTCTCCTTTCTAAAGTCTCTTCAGAGAAACATTTATCTTTTTAGCTACTTAAGGCCCTGCCATGTTCAATGATTTCTGTTTTTAGCACAAAGCTTGTATTATGCTCTGGAGTTGTTAGATCTAAGAGTCGAGGATGTTGCTGCTGTCGCTGATGCTGATGTGATCGAGTGAAGACGGCAAATCACTGATACACTTTTGAATTCATATAGTTAGATGGTCCAATAATTTAGGATACTAAAAAATAATAATTATTAACTAAGTATATGAAAGTGATGAAAGAGAGTGTGCAGTGTCCAATATTATATCTCCAGATAAAGCAACCTTTACTTTCATACAATTCTCTACATGTTCATGCATTTGAAAGTACATGAACATATTTCTTTCCCCCTGATGTCGTTTTCATTGTTAACACGGGCATCTGTCTGATGTGAGCTATGAATATGAGCCAACCCAATGCTACATGTAGGTAAATAAAATAACGTACAGCCTGGCTGTGGGTTGGGTCGTTTGTGCAGAGGTGTAATCATTCAAACATGAAACAGGCCTACAGATTGAACACAGATGCTTGGAGGCAAATTGTCCACATTGGCAACGCAACACTTCCATCAACAAAGGGAAGTAATTTATACGCCACGGGAGTACGAAGCTGGGCTCTACTTACTGACCATTATGACATCTATTCTCAACTTTGTCAGACGTTTCCTGAACAAGTTTCAGCTACAATTTTGCTTTTAGCAGCCGTAGCTGCAGCATAAGTACCTTATAAAAGTTTTCATGCTGCTTCATTTTTTCACAGTTTTTAAAGAGCCTAAATACACCAGCTACAATTAATTTATTGACGTCAAAGCATATGCATCTGTTAGTCCTAATGTAAATGTAATTGAGAATCTGAGGCAAAATTTGAAAGTTGATCTCTGCAAATGCTCTCCATTCAGTCTACATTGTGGCTGTAAAATAACGTGACATAATGTGGGGAAAGTTCTAAAAGTATAAATACTTTTTCCAGACACGTTAAGACCTTGAGTTTCTCAGAACGTTATGCAGACACTCAACGTAAACAATTTAATCTTCATCTTCGCTGCTCACAGATGGACAGATCTTCTCCTCAGATTAGCTGCCACTCGTTTCTGATGGGATGCTGCTTCTGCTCTTTGGTTTCCGAAAGCTGATCAAAGCGGCGTGTTAAATCAATAATGCTAATTCCCCGCCCCACGTTTAGAAAGCTTCATTAGAAATGTGTAATTGCAGCAGTTTTATATTAGTGAGCTGAAAAAGCTGGGAAAAACAAACTTACAAGGATTTCATTAGAGCCTTAAGATGTCATCAAGATTAATATAGCTGATTTATTCTTTGGATCATTTCGACATGTATTTAGATTTTCCACAATAATTCCTGAGTTTGTGAATACTGGGAAGAGGCGACCCAGCAGAAGAAATGTGAAACATGCGGAGATGGTGACGAGGAAAAACAACGACAGAGACTCCTTAATCTCTCTGTCAATGAGCCCGGCTCTCCTTGTGACTCGACGCTGGCCCACATGACGATATATGGCTCTGTAATCAGTCGGGCAGCTGGGAAACTGCATGCCCTAAATTTATGGCTATTCAAAGCTTACCTAAGCGCGGCGAAGGAGATGCCGTTACCCGGCAACAAATCGTGAAAACAACGTAATATGCCCTCTGTAATTCCGAGCATGATTGTTAGAGCGAACAGAGGGAGCGGGAAGAAGGTGAAGAGAAACAGAGGAAATGATGAGCTCTGGTACTCGGGGTCGACGCTGAGTGACTAACTACTGTTTCACCTTTGAACTCTCCGCCTTTTACGTCACTCACTAACATACTGACTGTACAACTTCAGCGTCTTGTGAAAGTCCCTCTTGAAAGCCTGATAACTCTGCATCCAATATGTCCCCAAACAGATTCTCTTCATTTTCACTAGCGGGTCATTCATCAGGCTTCATAGCTCGAACGTTAAAGAGTTAAGAGAAATCACTGGACTGTTGCATCCCAACACCGCTCTGAGCCACAGCCTGGGCGCACACAGTCATCCCAGACTCTACAAACAACAAGGCAAAGTGCCTAAAGTGAAGTCAATCGGAAATATTTGATGTGTGGTAAAAAGTGCAGTTAAGTGCCCTCTGGTCATGGCTGCCTGTGTCTCTCTGGGACCAGGAGTTTCTATGCAATTAGCTCACAAAGCCTCGGCCAGAGAAGCAGAGTTTGTACATGCCAGCAGAGCTGCTCTGTTCACTAACAGGACTGAAGCTTAAAATTAATCAAATTCATGATTAATATTCAATGTAAACAGGTATAACGAGCATTTGGATGGACTTTACATTACATTAAAGACACAATAAAGAGTGTTTTTAAAACAATCTAACACGAATGAGATGGAATGTCTGACTTTTTCCAGAGTAAAATTTTTTGGTCATTTTTTAGCTCGTTTTAAAGTTTTCTGAGTTTAAATCTAGAGCTTGCAGAAAGCCACGACAAAGGAAACTCCGGGTTTTTAAGATTTGTTTCATTGATTAGCAACGCTGACTCATGCTTTTACAAAAATTAAAGCATAAAAATACTAAACTTATCTGTTCTGATAAACAGGCTGGCTTTAATTTCTCCTCTTGTAGAACTAAGTTGGTGTGACTCTCCCAGACTTTGCCCTTCACCCCTCCCTTGCTGTGAAAGACAGAGCGCCTTGGACTGAACACTGCAGCCTAAGAGCCTCACAAGAAAATCAGGGTTTGCAGATGTTTCATTACGCTCCTTTCCTTT
The DNA here is from genome assembly GCA_903066815.1 of Brachyrhaphis roseni. Taxonomy (NCBI): domain Eukaryota; kingdom Metazoa; phylum Chordata; class Actinopteri; order Cyprinodontiformes; family Poeciliidae; genus Brachyrhaphis; species Brachyrhaphis roseni. The sequence continues at coordinate 41,362 of CAEFZY010042985.1, forward strand.
GGGTTGGAGTCAAGCGTTATTGTGGCACAATCAAAAATTTAGCACCACTGAAATATAAATGAGACACAATCTGTGTTTGGGAAGAAACAATTTCATGGAGACAATTTTTCAATAAAGTGTGAGGAGCAAACTTTGTCTTAATGTGACATTTTTACTGTCTCATACTAAAGAATAAAATATTGGAGGAAAAAACACCAGGCTTCTTTATTAAAGATGGTAAAAATTATTAAAGTTTACAAAACTGATTTAAAATTCTAGACCAGATATTTGCCCTGTAGCATCCTGAAAAGACTTTTATAAGCAAACAGATTCAGGTGATGAATGAATAAATTAAAAAAGCATTTTGGATGATTAATTCTTGCATCATCAGGCGAAGACAGCGTCTTTCATGCCCTAAACTCCTGAAAACTTTGTTTTACATTGACCAAAGAATACAATCAATCAAGACATTTACTCTTCATTTGTTTTTATACACTTCAGACCATTCTTGATTCCCATCACTATATAACTCCAGCATATTGTCAAAGGCAAAATCAAATCCGCAGAAAAACATCATGGAATATTTCCAGCACAGTTCAAATGTGTAATATAGTTAAACCTAATGGCACAGCCGCGTTAGAGAGCAGAAATGAGCCGATGGTAAAATGCAGACTAATGAATGCGATAAACCAAGAAGCACTTAATCAGGCTGAAATTTAGCTTGCAGACGAGAATAGATTCTTCCAAAAATTCAGCACAAATGTAAAATGAAGCAGAATCGAAATCTATTCAAAACAGAAAAGAAAAGAACAAATGTTTCTACTGTTTCTGAAAGAATAAAACACATTGATTATTAAAGAACAATCTAGAAGATGTGTGCTACATCTAGTAGCACTTAGCAACATGTACATATATTTGGGGTTGCTGTGTTTAAGAATAACCAGCTGATTTTAGCTGGCTAATTAATCATGCTATCTGTTCAGGTATCTTGCAGCTGAAACAATGTAAGAGTGCAGATGCCCCTTTAGCTTCCACACCATGATTATCAATGTTTTTCACAACCAGAAATGTTCCCAAACAGCCAGATTTCTTTTCCTGTAACCAGGGAAACAAGGATAGGGGCCTTCCTTCAGCCACTGGCTCAGTAGTGCACAGCAACAGGTTGGGGAGGGGGAGCACTGTGTTTCATAAATCTTCATTTAGCTGTAGAAACCTCAGGACACATTTCCTGGCATCTCAATGAATGAGATTTAATCCTGTTTTAGACTTTTGTGCTGTTCATTATGAGAATATATCCAAGTTAGTGGAAGTGATAACTTACCATAAAAGCAGAGAGATGATCTGAATCTCATTTATTGCGGCGTTATCCATGCAGACATGGTCATAGTGGGCTGTTTGAGTTTCTGCCTGCTTGTTAAGCTAATGTTCCTGCTCCTCTGCTGCCAAAGATCAGGCCCTGCAGTGTTTGCTATAATGCTGCATGACTTCAAGCAACGTGGCCGAATATTGAAGAAAAAATGATTGCCAGTCTCTGCAACACAAGGTCAGCGATGGATCAGAGTCTTTAAATAGACGAGTAACATTAATTATGTAGCAACTCCTGTTCAAAGAGGTGTCTGAAACTTCTTTGAGTAATGATTTGACCATCACAGCTCAAAATACGCGTCTTGCCTTTCCACACAGGAAGTCTTTTGAATGTGTCTGTGAGACTAACTCTGTCCTCCATGGGGTCTATGCAAAGGAAATCCAAAAATGAATTAAATCTGGACAGAATTTATACATTTTTCTTGTTGTTTTTTTTAATTTCTGTTTTATCAGTTCTTGATCCAGATATATTTCAACGATGCAGATTTTTCCTTTAAAGATCTCCAACAAACCTGTGATGCCTTCGCAGAACAGCTGGGATTAAATTACACACCGCTGATTTCTGAATACAGTTTGTTTGACTCCTTAATTCAGGCATCATTAAACCCCACACAAATAGGTTGCTAATGAACAGGTAGCAATCCATGTGTAGTGAACAACGACCAGGTTGAATCTTTAACTGCTTTCTTCATTTAAAAGTGTTGTTAACATGGCAGCCCTCATTGATCCAACAACGTGACGTTCTTTTCTTCCTGGACTGTGAGTTATGAGCCTCTTAATGAGATGGATGATTGAATACTGAGCTGGAAATGAGACAGAGGTGGCAAATGAAGCCAAGAGGGCTGAGTGTGAGAAAAAGAGAGTGGGTGGGTGGGTGTGATGCGAAGGGCTAAAAATACATATTTTGCACAGGAAGGTTCTCTAACAGTAAGTGACAAGACTCCTTCCTGTTCTGTTTGCTGTTGCCCGGAAAACAAATATTCATTAATTATCTCCTGTTATCTACACGCTAACAGCAGCGGAGTGGTTATTGTGCGACTGAAACCAATAAAGGGAAACAAAGACTGGTGTCATGTTTTTCAAATAACAAAAACCCACCAAGAACAAAAAGATTCATTAGTACTCCAGGAAGACATCAACATGGAGCAGCTCTTTGAAGATTGCATACAGTTAATTTTATGTCATCGATTAGAGAGAACAAAACAAACCTCTGGAGAGCTGCTGTTCGATACCAGCCGGTGAGTAGACTGTATATGCCTTTATTTTGCAGGTGGCTTTAATATTCGCTTTTTTCTTCTCCCTAAATTACATCTACTGATAGGAAAAGATTTAACGCAGCAGCTTAGTTTAAAGAGAATCCCAGAATCTCTGCTGTTCGTCATCTAAATTAAAAATCATTCTGTCAAGACCTACAAATGGAGAAGTCATTCATTCATTCTTACTGTGTCTTGCAAAAGTATTCATGTCTCTTGAGCCTTTATAAATTTAGCTATATTGTATTTTGGGGAGATTTTGTGTTTTACCAAAACAAGAAAGAGCAAAATTATGTATCTGTAAAAAGAAGTATGACATTGTTTTCAACTTTTTTTGACAAATAAAATCCTTGGAAATGTGGAGTACATTTGTAGACACCCCCTCTACTCTGACACCCATAAATAAAAACCCAGAGGAGGAGTTCAGAACTGATAACACAGATACACAGTAGGATTTAGGATGTTGGATTTAACTGGAACGTTCTAACACATGAACATGATCTAAGGCATCCAACTGGTGCAACTGACTCTTTACTCTCATATCTGGCTGCAGAAACAAAACTCTAGACTGGAAAAATAATACATATTTTATAAAGAAAAAGTTTTGTCCCTTCAGCTGTCATCGCATTGAACAAACTCCTGTGAAGATCCACTCCTCTGCTTCTTATGATGTGTTCAAGGAGACGTATAAGAGGAGGAAGAGAAGGAGAGGGAAGGCTGTATTGTCTGTCTGTCTGTGGATGGATTGAAAATTGGAAGGTGAGTTGTGCAAAACTTGGAATATTGTTTTATAACCTAAACCAGCATTAAACTCATAGACAACTTGATTCCTGATGAAATTAACTCGTGTTATTTACCAAAACAGCTGCTTTTACACTGATGGATTCTGGAGGTAGTTAGTTGCATTTTATTTTATTTAGTAATATCAGAGTAAGAGGGGTTGGAGGGTGGGAGACACGCTTTTGTTGACTGAATTGAAAAACGGTACCTCAGTTTTCTTTAATTTTATGAGCATGTCCCTTGTGCTGCTCATCAAAATAATAAAAAAAGAACTTAGAAATTAGTAGGTGTTGAATACTTTTGCAAAACACAGCGAGCAACAAAAGCCTGCACACTTGAAGTTAGTTTACCTTAGCAGCAAACGATGAGCTGGGCTTCTCCAACAGGTCCCAGAGCTTCTTCCTCTTCTCGGAGCAGCATGTGGTGGTGAACTCCTCTCCCTCCCGCTCCCTCATGTTCTCGGCCTCCCTCTTCAGCTCCTCGTTCATCTGCTCCTTCTTCTGGTGATACCGGGCCTGGCAGCAGGACTCCAGGTAGATCTCGTCGATGCCCCAGAAGTCCAGCTCCTGGCTGAAGGAGAGGGCGCACATCTCCTCCATCATGTGCAGCTTCCCGGTGCGGTAGAAGTTCAGGATGGAGGTGAAGGCGCCAGGGTGCCGGTCGAAAAAATACTCGTTGTTGTCCAGGCTGTAGTCGTCACATATCTCCATGATGGACTCGTGCGTGTTGCAGTCCCGCAGCTTGCCAAGCCGCGTGCGGGGCAGCCTATCCAGGGTCCTCCAGAGGACTTCGTGGAGAAGACCCCCGACATTGAGTCTCACCCGGCGGGAGTGTGTCTTGGTCCGGATGATGTCTATGGTGTCCGGAGGCAGCGTGGTGGTCAACCGGGAGCCGGTTTTGATCATCTTCACTCAGCTCAGTTGGACACTTGGAGAGCCTGGAAGACGCAGTCTGGAAGATTAAGAAGACATGATCCTGGAGATGACAGCATCAGGACCCCGCTTCGTTTCTTGTGCTTTGACAAAAGAAAAGAAAAGAAAAAAAAAACAAGAGGAAGACAATTTTTTAATTATTCAGCACCTGCTGAGCGGCCACCGCCGGTGTCCTACAGCAGCAATGTCAGGTGGTTTATCCACTCATCAGAGAACCAAATAGATATTTTAATCAGCTTTAAGAGGCACAGCCGATGTTCTTGCTGACACGGGAGGTGGACAGCCGGGCCAATGATAAACTGGACTCAGAGTGGGATCGCTGTCCAGTGCTGAACATCCCCCCCCCTATCTGCCACCCCCGCCGGTTGGGTGCTGTCCGAGGTGCTGAAAGGTGTCAGTCCGGGTGGAAAAGCGTCCGGTTCCGATCTAAGCTCGTCATATCATGAAGCTGTTATGTGAATACAGAGCTGAGCTGTTCTCGTATTAAGCCGAGCTAATACTGACACCGATTATCAACTTTGATTAAGAGCCCATAACACGCCGGGTTATCCCCCTAAGTAGCCCCAGATGGACCTTGGGTAGATATCGCACTTTTTTCCACCACGCTTATCCAAACTTACATTTGTTCTTGAAAACAATGCGAGGGGAACAATAAACTTTTATGAGCGCAATAGGAAAATAAAATCAGCTCCAACGCCCCTATATTAAACAAACTAATAACGAAATATCTTAAAACACAGTCAGTCAATAAATAAGCGTCATACTTACGCGTTTTCTTTATGTGACGATTCACCTCATGAAGCGAAATCAGCATCGTTTCGTTTGTAAGTGCGCTGCAACTTGTTAAGCCTGCCACACTCTCCTTCGCTCTGCCTGGAGCCGAGAGACGCATCATCAGCCGCGCTCAGACATGATGGAAAACACAATGCCAATACAAATAACAATAAAGATTTAAAAAAAAATCAGCGCCAAAAAGTCCTGTCTGCCTCTCGCAGCACTTCTGGAGTAAATCAACAAGTAGACTGCAGAGTGGAAGCTGGGGATCGGGTCTGAATCTCGCCTCTGAACCGCTTCCTGGCAGCGTTGAGTGGCTGTGACTGTGGACGGGATGCTGCTGGGGCTGATTTCACTCAGGCTCCTCCAGCGGCGCAGCCAGCGTGAAGTTAACCCTCACAGCGCCACAGCGTCGCGACTGATTGCGCTTTGTTACTTCGCCACTGGATATAATTGGAGTGGATTTTGATTCTGCCATCGCGTTATGCTTCCAAGGAGTTTAGAAGTGTCGTCTTACGTAAGAAAAAATATGTCTATCCTACTCACTTAACCTAATTGTATTTGATCGGGATCGTATGAAACACAGAAGTAGTGCATAATTGTCACGTGCAATAAAATTGATAGATTGCTGGATTAACATCCATTGCAACCAACAGCCTTTAAAGTCACATTGTTGGAAAATAAGTCCTACCAAGACTTGGCATCCACCTAAACTAATATATAGGGAGAGCATTCATCAGTAAACAACCAGAAGGACCATAAGACTCTAAGGCAGCTGCAGAAATGCAGTTCAGTCAGGAGAATCTGTTTTTACACAGTCACAATACAGGACCTAAATAAAGCGCATCTCTGACAGTTTCACTTTAAGCTTAGACAGTTTTTTTTAGGTAGATTTGTGGTTTTGTTTTGAATGTGTTATGATCTTGTTTATATTTCATTTAATTTTTTGTAGGTTAGCACAACAAACACTAATACCTGACAAAATAGGTCAACAACTAGTCACAAATCTGATCTTTTTGAACAACTAAAATGTAAAAAGTCATTGTAGAAAGGAAGCAGTTACCAGTTTGCCATCATAACCCATATGAGAAATGTATCCTACATGGATGGGTAATGAAGGCCAAAAATGAATCTTTTGGTCCTTTGTGCAAAACGCCATGTGTGTCAGAAAACAAGAATGCACATCTTCACAGTGAAACATGATGGCAGCATCATGTTGTGAGGTTGATTTTACTACCAGAGGCAGAAAAGCTGGTCAGAGTTCATGGGTAAATGGAAGGAGGTAAATACTGGAATACTGAATAAAAAAAATACATAAATTGGTCAGAGACTGCAAAGAATTTAGATTAGTGATAGAGGTTGCACTTCCAGTAGACCAACAACCCGAAACATTCAGCCGTAGTTACAATGGAATGGTTTATACTCATGCGTTAGAATGGCCTAGTCAAAGTCCAGACCCAGATCCCATTAGGAATCCGTGGCACTACTTTGAAACTACTGTTCAGAGAAGTTCTCTGTCTAGTCTGATGTATCTTAAGTTATTTTTATAAGACAAATTGGCAAACATTCTCTCTCTACCTGTGTAAAGTTGGTAGAAACATAAAAAACTTGTGGTTCTGCAACAGAGAGACGTCCAAAGTCACTTCTCAAGGCGTGGTATCCTGCGTGTTCTAGATGTCTTTCTGATCCAACAAAAATAAGTAAAATTCATAATTTATCAGGCCTCGGCAGAACGACAAACGGTGAAGAGCTAATTCAGACATTTGACTCAGCTGTGTTGGAGGATGGACACATCTAAAATATGTAGATGTGTCCTTGGGGTGGAGTGCCTTGGGACTCCACCCCTCATAGTTAAAGCCACACTTTTCAGGTTTTAATTGGAAAATATTTGGCCAACCTTGCATTCTTTAAGATCTGTGATATAAAATCTCAAGAGTTCAACAGGTATGCGTACAATTGCAAGGCACTGCATATGTTTTTTTTTATAGTTCTTTCAATGCTTCTGCTCTGAGTTGTACTCTGTGATGGATACTCTCCTGTGAGTAAGAGGGATGAGTTGGAGCATAAACCGAAACGTTCCACTCAGATTCACTCTGCAAACAGCAGGCCTGTTTCTGCCTATACCAGACCAGCTCTGTTTACTGGACAAGCGCCGCCGTCATTAAACTCACTCTGTAGTCAACATGAAGAACCCAGTTTCCTAAAAAAGTGAGCAGCAAATAACTGCAATTTCATTTTGTTAAGTTTTTATTGTTTTGTTTGCTTACAAAGGCAGACTGAAATATTTGAAGCACCAACAAAAGAATATTCACAAAGTTCAGCAAACACATTACTCATTTTTATTGATAGAAAAAATAATGTTCTTATAAACAAATACAACAATAAATACAAATGTACAAAAATGATATTGACAATATTAACAATGATTTTGTGATGAAATGTTTAAAATTTAACGCGCTTCTCTTGGTTTATATCTGACAAGCAGGTCTCCCTGAGGCTGCAGCATCCCAAATCCGTAACGGCTGGCATCTTTCTCTGGAAGCTGATTGTTGGAGTCACAGAGCTCCAGATCGTAGCTGGTCAGCAACACGTAAACAAATCTGAATCGTAAACACAGACGAGAAACATAATTAGGACTTTTGACTTCAAAGCTGCAATTATTCTGATGAAATATGTGCAGGGCGCTCACTTTCTGATGGTATTGATGGCAAACTGCCTCCCCACGCAGCCATTGGTCCCTCCACCCCAGGGCATGGTGTAATATTTCAGCTTCTTTCCTCCTTTGTAAAAGTCTTTCTTCACTGATCCATCTTCATTCAGGAAACGGTTGAACTGGAATTTCTGGAGGGGGAACAAAGCAGATATTAGATGCAAGAAATCACAAAAAAATAAAAATATGACTAAATGTGATGCTTGACATTGGATATACAGCTCTGGACAAAATTAAGAGACCACTCAAAAGGATCAGTTTCTCTGGTTTTACTTTTTATAGGTATATGTTTGAGTAAAATGAACATTGTTCTTTTATTATATGAACTACTGACAACATTACTCCAAAATTCCAACCAAAAATTGGAAATGGGAAAATGAGAAATGGTCAAAATAATGAAAAAGATGCAGCACTTTAATACCTCAAATAATGCAAAAAACCCCAAAACAAAAAAAAACACAAAAACAGTTCATGTTCATTTAGAAACAACAACACTGATGTATTAACTCAGGAAGAGTTCAGAAATCAATACTTGGTGGAATAACCAGGAGGTTTTCAATGGGGGTCAGTGCAGCTGGCTCTTCTATATTTTCTGTATATATTTTCAAAGCAGACTTGCAGTGTCCTTCCCACGCCTATTAGCTCTGTTCCTGTTCTCATGCTCTGATAATCCCTGAGTAGCCAGAGATCTGGATCTGACCTCTTACTGGGCCGTTCAGGGTCAGCTTTGTGTGGCCACTCATTCCCACCTTACATAAACCACTCTTGATATCAATTATCGTAAAACTTGCCTCCAACTAGTGGAGAAGGAAGAAAGAAGCTGGAAACAAACCTGTGGCTCGGGGTGGACCTCTGGGTCCATCTGAGGGCTGACAAACGGAAACAAACACAGCCTGTCTCCTTTTCTCAGCAGGTAATCCCGACCATCAGCCATGTGGAGGGTCTTGTCCCGCACTACCTCTCTTGTTATGAAGGGGGCAGCAGTGAGTCTAAGAGTCTCTTCCAAAACACTGTCTAAAAAAAATCAAATAGAAAACAAAAAAATCACAATGACTGTGCAAACGAACAGATGTTTTTATGTATTTTAAATCTTTTACAATGAATATTTGCAACTAAACCAATGGATTTTGCTATTTTTCAGCTGCAACTGTAAATATTGATTTATATGTAAATGCTATAACAGTAATCAGCAAAAGTATTGATAACCTTTTCACATTTTTTATGTTTTAGCCACTAACATTTTCAAAGAAGGTACATGTATCCTGTCTGTATCAGTTTTTAAACTTATAGAGACTGAAGGTCCATTTTTCTTTAACAAGCTCAGTCAGACTGGTTGGAGTGCTTCTGTGAAGATCAATGTTCAGCTCTTACATGAACATGCTTTGATCTCATTTTACATCCGGCTGTACGTTCATGATATCTGTGCTGATAAACCTCCAATCTTCTGCAGCCTCTAACACGTTTTCTTCCAGACCTGCCCTGTTTTTAGCTCCATCTATCTTCTCATGGACTGATCAGCTTCCTATCTATGCTAAAGAAAAGCATCACCACAGCATCATGCTGACACCGCCATTTTGTTTCACAGTGGGATGGTGTGTTTTTATGTAGGTCTGGAAGTTTCATTTTAGTCTTATTCCCCCAAATTACCGACTTCTATGTTTGCTGGGTCTCCTTCACTGCTTGTGACAAACTGCAATGGGGATTTCCTTTTTTTTTTTTTTTTTTTTTACAATCATGCCATTTTTTCATAAAGGCCAGATTTGTGGAGTGCATGAATAATAGATGTTCTATAAACAGATTCTCCCAACCTGAGCTGTTCATTTTTGCAGGTCAGCAGGAATCTATTGTGGGGTAACAGGGACTGAATATGAATGAATAGCACATTTTGGCATCCTGCATAATTTTGCTTATACCTCAAAAATATGCACTCTTCTGTGTTGGTCTGTCATATAATGTGCCAATAAAACATATTCACGTTTTGTTGCTGTAAACATAAAAATGAAAAGCTTCTAGAGGTATTAATACTTTTTAATTATTCTAAAAATACATCCAAAGTAACGCAGATAAATGCTAATCTGGTAACAAAAACAACAATAAAGCCCTCACCAAACACTGGGGTCTTTGTGGATTTGTCCATGAGAGGAGTGCCTGAACTCGCCATCTGTGAAATCTGGCCAAACTCTGTCTTCACTGCCATCAGGGCTTCAGGGTTTGTCAACAAGTAGCCCAAAAGCCAAAATGCAGCAGGACCGACATTTCCCTGGAAACACACAGACAGGAAAAAAAAAAAAAACTCACATAAGCCTGGTGTGATAAGATCCCCCACTCTGGTGTTGCATGGTGACGGCGCAGGTGGCTGTTTGGTAATGGCAAATAAAAACATCACGTGACGTCCACAGATCTAAAATCTACCTTCTGGTTGGAGTTGTGACAGAACATAGCCTTTATTTAAATTTAGTTTTTTTTTTAATTACATGAAAAGCTTAATGATTTTTAATTTTATTTCAGTGCTGGGAGACAGATAAGAACGGTTTCCTCTCATGTGTCTGGGAAGAGGAGAGCCATGCTCTGGTTTGACTCACTTCTGGCAAAGCCCAGTGCAGTAATGGTTTACTTAAAAAGGAAAGCCAGTGGAAACCTGAGGTCCCCTGCCATCTGCCTGCATTCAAGGGCAGGACGTTCAGCGCTACAGCAAAGCTTGTGACTAAAATACACAGGATAGAAAACAGAACTGTAGCAGTAAATCTAATCACCTTTTCATTTTTTCAGTATTTCTTGCAGTAGAAATTTCACATGGACACACAAAAAGAAAGATTAAAATAGGAAACATCTCTCTCTGCCAAATTTTTATTATTTATTTTTATTATCTAAAAAGCTAATTCATATGTATTTATGCTCTGGAAACAAATAGAGCTGCAGCTGTACCAATAAGGTTTCTCTTGACTAAACACTGATTTCTGGTTTTTTTTTAGGTCTGAGCTGCAAATTCTGTTATTGTTTTTTTAACGACCACCATATAAAAAGGAAAAGGTTCTTCAGTAGAGTTGCATCAGAGAAAAATAGCTTTTCTCTGTTTCTCTGTTTCATCATGATTTAAAAAAGAAAAAAACCCACCAGGAACATCTTTAATGTTACATATCACAGACACATTAGATTTGTATTCATTCTCATGTTAAGTAGAGATGCACAAGAGATCAGAATCAATCTGGCTGATACATTTGTAGATCAGAGAAAGTGGGAGTTCTTCATTCTGATACATGTATTGAAAAGGAAAATTTAATTTGTCTGTATTTGAACAATCAGGGATGATTAAGAGAAAATTGATTCTCATTTTCCTCAACACTGGCATTAAGTGCCAGCAGTTTTGTCCTGTATCAAAAGACAACAGCACCACCATGTGACTAAAAGAGAAACTGCATCTCCATTTTACTTTGAGTGTCACTTTCTTTGGAGACAACAAACAGAATACATAAGAAAACTTTTATAAAGACAGTGTTATGTCATGTTAATGTGACAGAGCAGCAAGTTTTTCGAACCTACAGACATAAGCACAGTCAGAAATCCTGGCTTTGTTTTCACTGAATGCCAATCCCACACGAGCTGACTCACCTGCGTGGCCCAGAGTTGCATCAGGACGGCCCTTCTCTGCATCTCTTCGTCCACTCCGTCCTCTTTCAGGAGCCGCCTGTAGGCGTGGAGCCAAGGGCTTGACCCAGAGTCTTCTGTGAGACCTGCTGGAGCCAGCAGCTCCCAGAGCTTTCTGTGAATGCTCTGTGCAGTCCTCTTCTCCTCTGTCACACACACAGATAAACAGAGCAAAAGTGAGCGTGTGAGTGAGTCACAGAAAAAAAACAAAAAAACAAAAAGAAAACCATAAGCAGTCCGATTCAGGGACATTGTTATGTTTTACTGCAGTGAGGGTGGATGGAAGATGGAAATCTCCAAAATAAAAGAGGGGATGAGAAGAAACAACAGCAGAGGGATTTCAGTGTTTGTTTTGACAGCTACGAGTTACATCACTGTTAGTGGAGCAAAATTAGTCACACAGGACTCAGACACTATGTAAGCAGCTGAGTAAGAGCAGCTCACCATAACTACCTCTAAACAAATCTAATTCTATATTTTGATGATGTCAAACTACATTAACTAGTGACAGACGTAAACACCAAAAAACTACATTTACTCATTACTGGCAAAACTCCTCCTTTATTGACTTAGCTTTACCAAACTTAATCTCTCTTGCCCTTCTTCCACATTTTCTCACCCTGCAACCACAAATTTCCATTTATTTCATTGAGATTATGTTTGTTACAAAAACCTTAGTGATCTGAAAGCATTATGACAAACAGGGAACAAAGCAGACAGCTCATGGATAAACGGTTACATTGGAGGAGCTGCAGAAATGCTCAGCTTAGGTGAGAAAATTTGCTGACAGGACAACCATGAGTCACGCGTGGAACAAATCTGATTTTTAGCAAAGAAAGGTCAGATTCTAATGTTTAATGTTTAACATTAGACTGTTAAAACATGCCTAATGTTTTTGCCATGCATTCAAACATGTGCAAAACTGGTACGGACTAAAAGTATGTCACAACCAGTAATAATCATTTTCCCTCTTCTTCATAACGATGGCTTAACTCTTGGCTTACCACAAAAAACATCCCACTTAAATTTACATCAAAGTTTGAGGTTCTAATGTGGCAACATTTGAAACAATTCAAAGCTTATGAATACTTTTTGTGAAGCATCTAATTTCCTTGAGTTAAATGTTTCAGAAGCTTTTCAAAGAGATCCAGTCTGTCTCTTTACCTTTCCTCAGAGTCCCTCTCGCCAGACTGCAAAGGACGCCTTCGAGCTTCTTATATTCCTCATAAACTCTTGAGGGATCTGTGCTGTTGTTGTTTTGTTCTCCTCCAAACAGCGTGAGGTACCCCGCCCTGCAGAGAGAGAGAGAGAGAGAAAGATGAAGAATGATTAAGTGAATGAATGCTACACCTCATCCTGTTGATGAACAGATAAACAGCCCAGACAGTTTTTCATTGTAAAAGCCCACAACGCATATCATTTGAATTTTTCCACTCGCACGCCTCGTTGATGTGCGGGATCTCCAAATTGTAGACACAAATGTATAAAAGGAAACAATCACACACTGTTTCATGTGACCTTCTCCCTCTTTTGCTTACGTAAAAACTGTAGTAAAATTACAGTTTGTAACATATCGTCCATCTGCCAAGATTGGGAAGCCGGAAAGGTGACCTCAATGCGTTTCTCCAGCAATGCTTACAAACAGAAAACCTCCAAATTAAGTAGTGTGTAAACTGTTTAACTAAAGGGTCTTTAGTCACATTCCTGTTACAACAGCCAAGAGTATTTGAGTGTGGGAAGATGTTTTTTTTTTCATACTTAAAGAGTAAGCTGTAGGAGAGGTGGAACAAGCCCTCCTCCTTCCAGTTCCTCTGGTTGAGCGGCATTTCGGTTTTCAGCAAGGTCTCCAGGTTTCGACTCATAGTGCTGTTGAGCATTGATAAACTCCCTCCCATAAAGTGCCTGCAGACACAAAATGTTTAAGGGGAGAGCAGGAAAGGTCAATTGCAGGGAACCTTGTAAAAATACCTTACAGACTGATAGTAAAGCTAAAAAGCATAATTAGGGAGTTGCTGACAAGAAGGCTGACACATTAGGCAAGAGCTCTTCCCCAAAAATACTTTCTTTATGTTTATTTCCCTTCAGAAAAAGACTTAAAATCTAATAATGACAAAAGAAGAAAAACAAAAATAGGAAGCAGATAAAGAGGAATAACCACAGCGATGAAAAGGTGAAAATGAAATTAAAGTTGTGTTTCCGGCTTGAGCCATTAAATAATGACCTTTTCATCATCGCCTTGGCTTTCTCTGGCTGGTGAAGAGGGAGCCGCAGGTTAAAAATGCGCTCCATGAGCACCTGAGCGTAGCGCCCGAAGTCCAGCGAATCTGGGTCATTGATGACCTCATCGTAAGAGTGTGGATCCAGCAGTAAGGTCACATAGCGGCCTGCAGCACGAACCTATGCATCCAGAGAAGTAAGAATGGATGAGAAGATTTTAAAGTTCTCATTAAAACACATTTTGTGACACTTGGTTTTTACAGTTACTTTAGGGAATAAAAAAAAAAAAAAATTGATTGAATACGGGCAATAGCATCTGCACAAATTTGGGTTAATTATATTTTGTTACAAAAATATAAAATGTGTTCTACAATAATCTTGTGTAAAGTCCTCAGGAAAATTGGTCTCTCCCAGGGTAGATTTTAAATGATAGAAACAGAAAGCAAAAACATTCAGAAAGAACACGATCAACATTCACTTCTCTTTATAAACACTCTAAACTTTCCCAAAGCTGCAGGTTTTTCAAGGTTAACAGGAATGAACCTCATCTTCAAAATGATCTACAGTGAGTGAGTAAAAACAAAATAAAATCTACCACAAAGAACTCATGGTGAGTATTTCAATACTTGGTTAATTTTACGCAGCTGAACTTAGATTTCTCTGCAGATAAAGAACATGTTTCAATTGTTGCAGACTTTCACATCCAGCTAGTACTTTACAGTAGGTGTTATTTGAGGAGTTTAAAACTCCTTACTTACAGTGAATATGTTGCCATGTTTCAGCTTCATTCGGGCAATGAACTTGGATGAATCTTTTCCAAACTCAAGTGCATGACCCAACCATGGGATTAGTCCTCTGTCCAGAGGCGGCTCAGTCTTGTATCTAAAGGAAAGATACAGTTCATATTTGGAACCAACATCAAAGAGCATTTTGTTATGTTGTTTGTTCTAAGAGATGTGATTCAACCACATTCTTTTGTATTAGTAGATAATAATTATGCCTAATTACAACATCTGAACAAAAACAAAAGCTTGAGGCAAAAGGCATTTTGAATTTAATTTGTAGCCTGTCTGTATTTCTCAAATTTGAACTTCATAGTTTAATTTATATGAGATAGCTCCTCCATGTTATAGCTTGTTACAATTAACCTTTCAGATATAACAGATATTTCTGACATTTTTCTGCACTTTTCCAATCGTTGCAATAAAGTCTTCTTTGTAGTTGTTAATTGTTATGAGCGCTCAGTCTGACTTACCTCCAGCGGTGTGTGAGGAGAAAACACAGCAGAACCAGCACAGGAACGATCCAGATCATCTTTGCTCAACCTTCTCCTCTGCGGAGTCGCAATGCTCCCACCAGCGTCTTGCTGGCTTTTATACTCTCGCGCAGCCGCAGTTGCTCAATAGCGCGCGAGCCGCTGAACACGTTTTCCCTCTAGTTTTACTTTCAAGTGAAATACCGAAAAAAGTACAGATTTCCTGAATTAATTTGTTAAAATCTTGTATATCATTAAAAGAAGAAAATAAAATAGATTGTTTAAAATGAGTTGCTCTATCACGGAGTGTTTTATTTAGAGGCAGATAGTTTTCAATAGAAATTGCATTTGTGATCAGGGTTTCTGCAAAGGAAATGCTTTGGACAAGAACTGGAAAAATTGTGTTGTTTTTTTTTTTTTCTGCTGGGAATGTCCCTGTGAAGAACAATTCCTGTTACTGTTCACGTACTCTATTGTTCGACATCTGAATCACAACACTTGTGCTTAGTTTTTATTAGATCAGCACCTATAATAATGAATGGATAAACGGGCAAAAAAGGGCAACTGCGTTTTCTCCTGTAGTAGCTTTGTAAAACATCCCTCAGTTCAAATAATGAATGAATGGATGGATAGGTGGGCGGATGGGTATAGGTATACATATAGTAAAACAAATTATGTTTTTAAGTGTTGTTTTCTCTAAACTTCCATGAAAGTTACAATTATTCAGTCTCTTTAGCAGGAGGCTGCTGTTTGTAGATCCCATGATTACATTTTGGCTTCACTTAGCATTTGGATGCCCGTTGAATCACCCACTCCCCTATAATGTTAACTCTGACTGCCGCAGTTAGTTGAACACAAAACTAATGAGGTTTGTAACATATTTTACTATCTGTGTGGATGAATCCCAGACAGTCTGAAGGGCAAAGACCAAGCCAAAGAGCTGCAGCTTACATCAGACAGCTTATTAGTTTGTTTTCTGGCAGTTTTACATGGTTTACAGAACATTGCTGAGATTCTTAAGAAGTTATACTTGTGTTGGATAAAATAAAATAAAATAACAGGGAAAAAATGCTTAGCCTAAATCTAGTGACACTTTGACTAAATATCTAAATGGATTCTGATTGGACGACTACCACGTTTCTCTCAAGGGTTTTGAGCTGTACTAATCTGATGTTCTCCATTGTGTTTCATCAGTGTTGCTACATTCATTTCCTTTACTATTGGAGACAAGTGTCTCTTCATTATTGCTGATGTAACAAGGTGTCGGCCAGTTATAAAACAATGACAAGTCTTTTTTTCCCCCTAAAAATATTTGCATTTCATTTTTATTCTAGCAAAATAACAAAACTAAACTATACATGCTATTTCCTATTTTAGATGATTAAGGATTACCATTTTTTCCCTCTTTATTATGTAACAGTAAGAAAAAAAATTAAATTCAGAATTAATTTCCTTAAGTTTTTGTCATCTTTAAACTGTCCCATAAGGATTTCTTCCACACATTTCTCACAATAGCTTGCTGGTGTTCTGACCCATTCCTCCTGACAGAACTGGTGCAAACAAGTTGGGTTTGATGGCTGCTTTGCTTGCGCACAACTTTTCAGCTCCGTCTTTGTGACCAAGATCAAGGCTTTGTTGGCTTTAAGCCACTTGGTAATTCATTTTATGGGGCGGACATTATGATTGTCTGTTTGACTCACCTATGCACAAGCTTTAACTCTGAGGCTGTCTTGAAATGTTGCTACAATATTTCCACATAAATTGATTTCCTCACAATAAGGTGCATCGGTCCCTCCAGCAGGGAAACATTCACATAACATGATGCTGCCACTCACGTACTTTGCAGCCCCCCCAAAATATAACAAACGTCACCATTTCTGTTTCATCAGACCTAAGGGGAAGTTTACAAAAAAAAGAAAAGATTGTTGTCCCAAAGTGAGTTTGTCAACTGTAATCCAGTTTTGGGGGTATTGGATTCATCCTCACAGTATTGCTTTTCCATCCATGTTACAACAGGTTTTGTTTCAGAGTAGACAATGACACTTTCTTACCAGCCTGAGTCAACATCTTCACAAGGTCTTTTGTGTTTGTTCTAGGTTTGATGCAATGGTGTTGGACTGAAACAGCTGAAATTTAGAACCAGTCTTTTTTTCTGTTGGGTATGACAGCTTTACATTCACAGGCTGTTTATATTTGAACATAAGTGTTTATTTATTGATTTCTCCATGATGTCACACAAGGAGTCGACGTGTTTGAGGTGTTGGCTTGAAACGCATTTACAGGTGTGCCTGCATTTACCTGAAACAAGGTGAATGAACCAATCAGAAGGTTACAAACTGAAGGCACTTGTTCAAAAGAAGACGTTCAGTTACCTTCGACTGAAGCATGTAGGATTGCCAAAGTTCTGGATGATTGAGAATCTACACCAGCATATCCTGGCATATAAAATCATTTTAGTAATCCTAATTTCCCAAATGAGGAGAGGTTTAGTTGGATTTAATATCAAGAGTGAAACCCCCCCCCAAAAAAAAACAGTTGTGTCCTTTTATTCTGTGTATGTAAATATCTGGTTTCAGAAATATTTTCTTGGATGTTAAAAATGTTTTAGAACTTGTTATTCAAACTAAAGAACGATTTCTACTTTTCAGGATGCTTTTAAAATTACACTTCTCCAACCTCAGTTGGCCAAAATCTGATTGCGTTTGTGTAAAAAATCCTGTTCTATCACTTCAGATGTTTGATGAGCTGTTCTAAATCTTTACACTTTGTCGTGATGAAATACTAATCTATTTAAAAACATCCGTTGAAAACCTACTGATGAAAATGATAGACAACTTCCTGTAACATGAACCTCAACGGATCTTTAATAATGAAATGGAAAACTTCAGATCCTGTACAACTGGAACATCAGATCTGACGAGTCTGCTGAAGAAGACTCCTGTTACCTGAACACAACAAATGAAATCACTGACAATTAAACCGTTTCAGTGCTGCTGAACATAAAAGCTTCTTTCCCAAAGTAAAAACAAAATAAAAATCTGTTTGGCATGCTTGAGAACAATTTGAGGTCATGTAAGCAGATAATCTCAACATGTCTTCATATTACGCCACTTAAAGGTTGGATTAAAGTTAAAAGAGTTCTTTGTCGTCCCTCTCATCCTTCTGTGCGTCACCCCTCCCTCTTGATTCATGGACGTCCTCAGGAGTTTGGCCAAACACGGCTCCGGTCCGCTTGAGGAGGTAAACCCCGGCATGTAAACCCCCAACATTCACCCAAACAGTGTGCAGTTTCCTCCACAGACCTCCCATTCTTGAAATAGCCTGGAGGGAAAAATAAATCTTGTCAGTGCACTCAAACACACGAAACATTTGCTTTAAGCGTAGACAAATGTCAGAGGGGGAGGACAGGTCTTTCCACCAGGCTGAGTTTAAGCTGAAACACTAACTGCTGAGTGGTTATTTGTAGAGCATTTCACAATGAGCTGATTCATGTTTGGCTGTTTAGAGATGAGGAATATCTACACAGACATAAAGACTGTTGCCAAAAGGAAAAAAAACAACAAAACCCTGAGCATTTCCTCTGTTAGAGTACAAAATCAATAAATACCTTGTGAAAGTACTGCTGTGATTTAAAGTTTCTATCCACCTGCAAAATAATATAATGCAACTTGGAACCTCAACACTATTTTGACGCAAGATTACTGTTTGTCACCTTTTGTAAATCCTTTTTCCTACTCAGTATCAAAAGTAATATTGAGCTGAAATACTTTAGTGTAAAATCTGGAATTTATGTAAATATTATTTAGCATTACGTTGTTTTGCTTCTTTAAATTCTTAAAGTTATGTTCAAATTTTCCAATCGTGTTAAAATGGCCGCTCTGTGAGAATGTGTGTTAAAGGGTGAAAAGCAGTGTTTGTGGACATTCTCCATCCAATCTGACAAAACTGAAACTGCTTTGCAAAACATGACGGGCAAAGATTTTCATCTCTACATGTGCAAAACTGATAAAGACATGGCCTGAAACACTTGAAGCTGAAATTGCAGCAGAGGAGAATACAGATACTCACTACGTTTTAGAAATGTATATCTTAAAAAAGGCACAAATTTCCTTTCAGTTCACTATTAAATACTCTGTTTTGGTCTATCACATTAAATCCAAATAAAATACAATGCCATTTGCGACTATAATGAAACACAAAGTTAAAAAAGATCAAATGTTAAATACTTTATGATTTTGCCAATGAAGTAGCAACCTCATACCAAGTTATTTACCCTACATTTGCATCTATCTATTATCTGCACTCCCTTATCCAACGTTGGTGATGGTGGTAGGACTGGGTTGCCGGTTCGGCCTCCGTCCGTCTCCATCTTTGTGTCCTTGGGCCAGGTGCAAGGCAATCCAGTAGTTTGCCACCATCAGTGTGCGAATGTGTGCATGAATGACTGAATTCATAAATGTCATGTAAACTGCTGCAAATGTGTTTTCAAACATAATCAACTTTTTAAGTGACAAATGCTTTAAAAACAAGTGCCAACATTTCTTCACCGCCATCCATTAGATTTAATAAAACTGCTGAGAATCAAGACAGTAAACATTTGTGGAGTCACAATCTTCTTCAGCCCTTAGGGTAAAGTGTCATGTCTGAAGCTCCAAAGGCAAATTTCCCTTGTGGGCTGATTTCTCGTTTATCAGGTGAAATCTTACTGGGAAGCACTCGACTATCATCATCAAGGCTTCATCGCCTGACAGATGATGACAGATGTCATCACCAGGTATTTCTAGTTTACCTTAACCCCCCTTTAGCCATGCACTGCTTTTCATTAAATTTGTTCAGGTTGAAACACATAGTAGGCTTTGACCTAGTAACACTTACTTGAACTGTCCCTCCCAGATTTATGAGCACAAATGTATGGAAGCAGTCTAGGTTAAAATACCCTAAGACCTACTTTGTGTCGGTTACTTTGTGGAGCGTAACCTGTCAATAGTTCCTTAAGAATAAGATGTATAATGTTTATGCTGAAATTCATCTCGGATGTGTTTACCCAACAATGGTGGCTCTAATATTGTCTTTAAAACTGTCTTAAATCCGTGGGACTTTTGTTTAACAAGGTGCCTGCAACGTTCTACAGAGATTTAGTTTCATGATCCAAATCTCCTGATCATCTCAAATCTGCTTTATCAGTTGAGATCTGGTAACAGCGGAGGCTACAGGAGTACATGATGAAAATACGTAGCAAGTGATTTCTGATTTCTCTAGAAATAGCCTTCAGAAGACCGTAGTCTTAAATTAAAGCAAAATACTCAGATAAGATGTGGTGATTGAAGGCAAAATGATATATATCATGATAAAAACATGATCAGTATCATTAAATAATAAGTCAGATAGAATATTCAATAATTTCACTGAACTGCGATCTAAAATCAAACTGCATTCTGGGGGATGTAGGCAGAGGAAAGGCTTTAGTCACTCAACCTCTCATAGACAGCTACGGTTTAAACCAGAGGTTTACATAAACTTTGTAAAATAAAAAAAAGACACATATGCACTTTTTTTTTGTCTTAGGGCAATTAGGATTACCGATTTTTTTTCTATTTGCTAACTACTAGAATAATGAAAGAGAAATTTTAAGGCAATTTTTATTGCCTTAAAATTACCTTGCTTACTTTCAAGGTCTTCAAATGTAAGCAAGGTGGGTATATATAAAAGTTACAGATGAAGTTGAGATCCATCAGCTACACTTTTTACCTACTCTGTTATTGTCTAATTACAATAATTACACAATAACAGATTTTAGCTACAATTTCCTGCTCTTTTGTGACATCCGGAGTCTTTTGCTGCAAGGTTCAACAGGTTGTGTATTCACAGGTTGGTTTTGCATAACTTGACAAGACTTGATCACTGTGCTCTGACATCAACAAGACACTTCCTTCCACACAATTTCTGCTCATCGAAGATTTTCTCATTTTTAAAATCCTTTTCTATAAACATGCTTGTGGGAAATCCTAATACATTAGTAGCTTCTGAAATACTCAGATCAGTCCATCCAGCACCAACAATCATACTACATTTAATCCCTTTGCTTCCACATTCTGAGGCTCAGTTTGAGCTTCAGAAAATCGTCTTCATCGCGACTATGTCTCTAAATGCCTTTAGTTGCTGAGATATGATTGGTAGTTGTGTTAACAAGTAACTGGACAGGTGTACCTAATAAAATGGGCAGACAGTATTAGAATTGTTGTTGTAAGTTAACATTGTTGCGCTCTCCTTCACTGCCAAAATCAGCAGACATCTAAATGATTTAATCTCTGTTAATTAATCTTATGTAGCCATTAACTCTTCATTTTCCAGACCTTGAAAGGGGTTGTAAGGCTCTTCCTCTCAAGCTTTATGTCCTCTGTTCAGAATGTGTCCATTAATGACCTCAAGCAGAAGGTCTCTTATCCTTTCAATGTGGAAGGACTTGTAAGATAAAATTCTTTTGGACAATATGCACAAGCAAATTAGTGAATAAATCAACACATCAATGTTATTTGTCCTTCAGTTTAGCTGATCTTGGGTTATGTGAATTCACAATAACTTTGAATGTTATGATAAGAAGATAAGCATGTTGCAAAGCCAAACTGAAACCTCTGCGGTCTGAACTTGACTTTAGAGAAAAGCTTTATCTCTAAACGCCCAGCAAACAAATATCCCCCTTATTGTTTTGCTGTCTGTTATCTGTAGGCGTTCTGCATGATTCAGTAAGTTCAGTTTCTTTTAAAGTGGATCTATTATGCAAAATTAACATTTTGCATGTCTTTGTGCTTCTATTTGGGCGCAACAAAAAACAAACACCCAGTTGTATTTGGCAAGAAATTAATGTTTTTTGGTGACTGGAAAATTAATTGTTTTGAAAATCTCCCAACTGATAAGTCACAATCGACAGGTTACCTAATAACAGCAACCAAGCCCAGCCTGTCACCTAGCAACCCAAACAGAGATCCAACACGTTTCGTCAGCTGGTTTTACTAATGTCCAATGGCTGCTGGAAAAGACAAGTGTTTTGTTGTTGACCTGCCATCCAGAAACTACTTGCTGCATTCTTGTTGGTTGTGCAGGAGGTTCTTCAGCGTTTCAAAGATGTCCAGTCGTATGACTGCAAATCGGTTTGCAGCAATTTTCATGAACAAGTGTAAATGTTGGCTCTGGGGGTGTGGAGAGCAGTAGTTTATTTGGATTTAAAGTGACAAGAGGTCCTAAAACAGTTCAATCTTAAAGTAGCTCAAAATAGACAGAACTGACCAGACTGAAACCTCATTAATTATCTGCTAAAAATGTAAAGAACATATTTTGTATAGCTCATAGACCTATCCTAATCTATTCAAAGAAGCATAATAGGTCACCTTTAAGACTGGGATGATTTAAATTTAAGACATACATGAAAAATAACTAAAAATACATTGATAACAAAAGTGAGTTCAATAATTTTGCCTAGTTAAGTGGCTGTTATTTTGGATCTGGCACATGATTCTGATTTCACACTTATAAATTATATCTTATAAGTTATAAATCTTATTGCATTTCAATAAAATATATTGAAACGTATAGAATCAGAGGGAAACATTTCTAAAAGTTCAAACAAACTTATCTTATCAAGTGATGATAATAATGTAGTTTCTACCATTTATCCAGGAACATAAGAACAACTTCACTTTTGGGTACATTTGCTTTAAAAATGACTTCATAGAAAGAGGATTTATCTGAAATTAAGTCCAATCTTGGGGATTTGAATTTCAGGTTGCTTTTTTTTTTTTTTTAAGCAATCTTCAATGTAAGAGGATGTCAACACAAGCTCATCTGTGAGTGTTTTTTCTTTGGGTTTGTTTGATGCAAACACAATTTGCAAAAGGTTGTCACTGTCCTAGTATATCGAAGCATGTCTGTGGGCTTGTATGTATATCAGGTTTAGCATTTGCATAAAACTAACCCCACCTGTCACAACCTAGTACCAGGGAGATTTGGGAGGACAGGACCTGCATTTATTTGTAACTTCCTGGAAAAATATCATTGTGTCATCTGGAAAAATATCTCACATACGCATTATGAAAGCCATGGTTACCTTTGCAAAACACTTTTTGTCCTGGGTCAGGAGCACGGCCTTCCCCGAGCCTGGTCTGCA
The DNA here is from genome assembly GCA_903066815.1 of Brachyrhaphis roseni. Lineage (NCBI taxonomy): Eukaryota > Metazoa > Chordata > Actinopteri > Cyprinodontiformes > Poeciliidae > Brachyrhaphis > Brachyrhaphis roseni. The sequence goes on from CAEFZY010042985.1 coordinate 64,433, forward strand.
AACACGAGCCATTTCTCTGAGACAAGAAGGGTACAAGTCCCAGTTCTTTTTCCTGGACCCCATCCTTCAATCAGACACAAGAAAACAGTCACATGATCATCTGCCTAGACTATATGCATCAAAGTTGATTCTAGCTAACTTTACAGTGATGCAACAGAAATGCTTGCAGCCATGTTGAAACCCGAGTTCATATTTACACCAGTTAGCACTTAGTGCAACACCATTAAGTATCTTCTCTTCTGTGCCACAGCTGTTCAAGAAACTATTAAAAGGCCACAATTACAATGCTAAATGGTTTCTTTTGTATAGTAACGTTAAATGCCACAATACCTCTTCCCAAAAGGCATGTCAGTGATGATGATGTCCACAGAACTGGTCCTCATGGGTAAATTACTTAGATCCCACTGCACTGTGTCAATAGGTAATCCAGATGGGCTGCGTGCAATAAAATATGAAAAAAAGCATAAATTGTTATTAATTAATAGGACTACATGTATCTCAAAAAAGAGTAGATTATATTAAGATTATATTATGATACCCAGAGTATGACAGTCCACATCTGAGATATAATACTCTAATAAATATGCCATCCAAGTAGTTGCTTGCAGCAGTCAAAATGCAACAAAGATTCAATATGAAGTGCAGCTCCAACAGCAACAGAGTTCATCAATGGCCAATCATTTAAAAAAAATACAAACTCAAAATATTATTACTGGCTTCATTGGCATTTTTTTATTTATTTTTTTTTTTTGAAAATATCAAACAAAATACACTGAGCTTTTAATGTGAAAAATTAAAACTGTTGTAGGGATATTAATACATTTTCAAATAACTGGATGTTAATAGTTCTGCTTTATAATACAAAAAAATACTAAATGTTTGGTGAAACACAACTGCAGCGAATCGGTTAGAATCTGGGCTAGATTTACAAAACCCTTTACTGGGAAAAGATTAACATCAGACTACCTGATTTAAAAACTAAGATAGAGAACTAGAGCACAACAGTGCAGATCAGATGTTTCTTAAAAGGAAACCTGATGAACACTTTTTCCAAGTGAAAATGTCATATGAAGGTGAACACTTAAAGAGAGATTAAATTTACAACTAAAGCCAAGATTTTACTATTTCAAAATACTGGCTGACAAAGGGATTTTCAAAGGGTTACCAGGAAATTGCTGTTGTTTTCTTGGTGTAATACAAACATTACTCAAGATTTCCTACAAGGTGAAAACAAAATCCGAACCCAATGACAAAAAAATGCTACCTGGCCTAAAGTCAACATTTCCATGGAAGAATTCCTGATAAAAATGAGAAGTCTCATGTGAACTACAAGTCAGCCTTTCAAAAATGAGAGCTTTTGTTGCAATATATTCTCTGTGTGGGTCTCACCCACCTGCCTTTGTTTGCCCTCCTTTTCTGGATGTGACAGATGTTGTTGACTGTGCGATTCACAGCCATGTCATTGTTATCACCCGCAATGTAGAAAGACTCGCTGAATTCAATAGCGCCCTACGGAGGGAAGAACATAATGCCATCATCAGTAACATGAGGCGCAACATGATAGTGATGTTCCAGATGCATCAAGAACTCCAGAATAACAGAGTTTATTGATCTTTTGTTGATGCCCTAAATGATTAAAGCTTTTTGTGGTAAGATGTAGGTCTTCTAACTATTTATTGGGTAGTTAAAGGTTTTTGGTCAAATCCTGCTGGGGAATGATTATGTGTTGATATTGTGCTTTTCCATGCTTCATGTTGACTCTGGGACACTTCCCCCCAAAAAATCTAAATGGACTTTTATCTGAAAAGAGGGTTTTGGGACACTGACAGTCCTGTTTTATTTCTTCAAAGTCCAGGTAAGAAGCTTCTGATTGTGTCTCTAGTTCAGGAGTGGCTTAACACTGAGGTAGCTCGTGTCCTGAATACGGCTGTTTGTGGTGCGTCCTGAAACTCTGGACTCCAAACTCTTGATTATTTCCTCACAATCCTATCAAAGCTGTGGTCATCCCGATGGCTTGTGCACACTTTTCCTTCCTTTCAACACTAATATTCACTAATTTGCTTGGCGCACTCTAAAAAGACGCTTTTTCAGATATGACTAGGACTGGACAATAAAAAAAATATTTTATATATATATATATATATATATATATATGCATATTGTTTACGTGATAAACACGTAAACAATATCCAGAACTGGACAGCATTCTGGGCGATGTAGACAGAGGAAGAAAGGGTTTTTTAGCCACTCAATCTCTCACAGCCAGCTGAGCAAGGTGGGTGGCATCAATTAACTCACTCTTAGGTTACCTAGCAACAGCCTGTTGAGTAATTTCTGGTGAACCACAAGTCAGCCTTTCAAAAATGAAAGCTTTTGTTGCAATACAACAAAGGCTTGCATTGCAACAAGCTTTTGTTGCAATAGCTTGTTTGAAATACAAAAACTGCTGCTGAGTAACTTGTGCAGCAGCAGCAGTTTAAGGGCTCACCACCGTGCTTCATAACTGCTTAAAAATAAAAAACAACAGCATAGTGAAATATTCCAAAGGAATTCAGCTTGGGAACCAATGCCACATGACCCACCATTGGCTGACATTTGTGAAATATCAAATCATGGAGTGCTGTTTATTTTCTTTGGCTGATTGGGTGGATCCCCAATAACAGAGATAAGGAAAATTATAGATATATTTGCTTCTACTGTACTGCTAAGATAGTATTTCAACTATTAAAATAGGAAATTACAAGTGTTCTTAGAGGAGTAATCAAGTAAAACCAGTTAATACTGGGAATCCACTGTATAAACAGACCAACACAAATAATGAAAAAAAAGCTTTTTGACCTTAAGTAGCAACTCTATGGAGTTAAACTACTAGAATAAATTAACTTAACTTGACAAAATCCTGTGCTGTTTAAGACTTATAAAATACATTTTATAAATTCAGTCTTTGAAACATAAATGGTAAATAATCTGAGCAACAAGAAGTTAGTGGATAAAATGTAGCTCATTTAGACAGATAAACTGACGTTTTCCTTCACTCCTCATTTCTTCATGTTTACAACTGCCTCCTCCATAACAACTGTCAGAAACTCAGAAAAATTATTTCATGCATGCAGAGACGTTTTGTGTTGTGTTTCCACAGCTTTATGCGGTGTTGTAGCAATAGGCAGTAAATCACACCCATTCTGAATGAGTGTAGGGCTGAATTTGGTGGAGTAAGATGATGTAATGTAGGGCTGCTGAGTTGTTCCTCACCTCCAGTGGTATGGCTCCGGTCCCACACATAGGATCGAGGATTATATCAGATTCCTGAGGTTTACACAGCCTGCCAAAACACATCAGAGGACAATACAGCACAATTATGATTTACTTTCTCTGGTTTTTTATGTAACTAACAACATATAGAATTATCCAACTCTCCTATATTACTAAGTCTTTAAATTTCACATTGTGTGGACTGTTTTCTTCTGTATTGGGACATACATCAGTCAAGGACGTACAAGCCAATGGATCAAAGCACACAAACTCTAAATATGTTCATGGAAACAACCATAATAAAAACTGTTCATACTTGTATTGCTTCTAAAAGAATAAAAACAAACTCTACACAAAGTTGGAGAAGATCAAGTTTCACTGATGTGCTAAATTTTAACAAGGGAGCTGAGTCTGGATTTTCACATCCTTCAACAGGTTTGTGACCAACTTCGAGGCGTTAGGCCATTATTTTTGAACCAGCAGCAGCATAAGCAGCAGATTTATTTAAATCATTCTCCAAATTACCAACATACCGCTAATTCTTTGGTGATCCAATGAACACAAACATGGTTTCTAGTGCCTGAAGCAGGAACACACACCACGGTCCGATGCTTTCATCTTCATGTTTAAAAGTGGGAATTGAGTTTTTAGGGTTGAAGGCCTCTTCCTTCCAAATCCAAACAAAAAAACATCTTTGTACCCAAAAACTCAGCTTAGTCTCATCAGACCAAAGAACAAACTTCCAAATGAATCCCCACCGGCATTTATGTACCATCATTTCAGCAATGGAGTTCTGGCCTTAAAGCCTGCCATGGTGGAGAGCTTTCACAACAGTCTTCCTCAACACATCAACTCCAGAAGAGGTGAGCTCATTAACAATCAGCTTGGCAGAAACCCAGGGATCTTTGATGACACCTCTGGCCAAAGTTTTTAAAATATTATGCTTACAGCCACACCCAGGTTTGTTAGCAACATAATTTGTCTCCTGATGCTTTGCAATGATTCATCATACAGCTTTTCTAGACATCATGAAACATTTGGGAATGACCTCATCCTCATGATAGACGCCTATCATCCTCTTTCTGAGGTCCACACTAATTTAATTGTGTTTAGTAAGATGAACTGGCTTCTTACCAAAAGTGTCAGAGTAGGCCCATTGTTCATGTGTCAGTAGCCCTGCTAGCTGGAGTTCCTTCTGTTAGATTCAACGCTGACTGATTACTCAGGAGTGGTGTGAAAGTTAATTGGATGTTCAGATTTGTCTTGGAAGTAAAGAAAACACAGGACGGAGTAGTTTTGGCCTTGTCATTCTCCAGTTTTTTTGTTACAATTCAGCACATCATTAAAATATTACTGTTGTACTGATTGCAGTTTTCGGGCAGATTGTCAATTACCGATCTCTAAAATTGGTAATTGGCAATCCAATATGTTTATATGTCACTAAAGTAATTGAGTTGTCAACAGCGGAGTGACCATGGTTAACTGCAAACATGCAGACGTGACCTGGTGGGCCTGTCATCAGTCAAATCTCTCTCACGGGAGTTAAGAAGAGGACAGTGGTTGATTTTTAGACCTTTGCTGAGATTGATCAAATTAGCGAATAAGATCGGCTTCTCTTGTAAATATCAGCTGATCGCAGATCTCCCAAAATTAAGGAAATCCGCGCCAATAAATCGGTCCACCCCTGTAAAATGTACTGATCAAACTTTGTGGAGATTTTGTCTTTGTTCTTTTGGGCTCAATACACGTATGAACAATTGGGATTCTGGAGTTTTCATAAAAACATTAAGAATTTTAAGGGATAATATCCTAATTAACTGTTTTTAATTGACCCGTACCTTCACATTAGTATTTAAATTACATCATATAGCTTGTTTTAAAGGAAATATCCTGTTTTCTCACTGCAGATAAATTTTGCCTGTGAACCTGCTGGGAAGTTGAGGCTATTCTTTTGTTGTTGTTTCAGTTGCCTTGTAGCTTACAAAGTCTTTTGTTAGTTTTTGATTAATGGCGGTTTTATATCAGCTGTAGGTGGGGAAGTGCTTGCAGGTCTCTGCGATAGCGGCGTGAAAGGGTGTACCCCACCAACTTCTGAAAGGTTTTTGCTCCAACTCTGCCAACAGAAACTAGTTTGTCTTTCAAGAAGACAGAATGTGATAAACAGAAAGCGGTTCTGGTATTAAACACTCTCGCCCCACAACAGTTTGTACTCTGTGATTTTCCAACAATAGTTGTGTCTAAAACTGCTGCCAGTTAAAACATTTTTGCTTGTCAGTTTCTTAAAGGCAATTAAAACTGCAAGCCTGAAAAACGTGTATCCCATTTATAGCATCACTGTGTGTGCTGTCCCTCTTTGTTATCTGCTCACATTGTTTACACTCTGTCAGAGGACATCATGCACTTTGATGACATGTGTAGCTGCTAAATTTACCAGATGAATCTGAAAAGGGTCTTTTCAATCACAGACTCACTGAACCGGTAAATTGTTTTTAATTTTTTTTTTTTTTAAAGCAGCTCGAATGACGCAATAAATGTCAGGCATAAAGACTTGTGACAATCATGTGTTCAAAGCTTTCAAATATATTTTTAGCCACTCTTCAAAATGGGAAAGACAACCTGACAGCATTCAGAAAACAGGCCTACTTAGCTCGTTATTAGAGAACTGCATCAATGAGAGATATCTTGGAGTCGCTAAGTCTTCATAGCAACCATTATATGCCATCAACAAGCCAGTTGTTCATTTGAAAGGCATCCCTCATGTTGAAAACAAAAACATGTAGAGTTTGTTAAACTCACTGGAAATGTGTTCAAATGAGATTTTCAGCAATAGACAATCCAGATGGGAACGACATGAAACAAAGGATGAATATGTGGAAAAGCTCCTTATTCCACTTTTAATTACAGCGCTGTAGAGAAGCCGTGAAGCTTCAGGCCTGTTTCTCTTTCTGTACATCTTATTAATTGCGCACATGGATTCAAATTCAGTTTTTCACTGCCTACAAGATTATTTAAGCATAATGTTGACTCTAAATATAGAAATGCAAGTTTTACAGTCCTCAGCTGTGAGAAGAACATTTTATCCAAACATAGGGCATGTAATAAAAGACTGACTATGCCCAAATAAAACAAGTGTAATTGTGCAAAAACACATCAAAATACCTAAACCATAACGTGTCCTACAGAACATAAGATGTTGCTTAACTAAAAGATTTAAGCAACATTTAACACTATTTTGAAAACAGTACATAGTTCCCATAGAAGATACTCACAAATACCCTCATCTTGATACTGATCTTCATGGAAATTGTAAGTCAATCTAGCAGCCACCTGACTACTTTGTTACACTACCTAAAAAAAAAACAACCGTTGACGTACAGAAAGACGTTTCTTTTGTTCTCCAGAAATACACACTGGTTCTACCTGTATTCATTCAGAGCAGAAATACGAAGTCAACCTACACAGCTCTTCTTTCCCACAACATGCCTAACTGTATGAAGAAGGCAAGAAAGAAAACATTAAACATTATGAGGGCCTTCAGATCCTGATAAACAAGAGTCACCTGAGCATGCCGTAGCACAAGGTGGAACGCAGAGTAGTGGGTCCAAAGTGACTGATGTTCCTCCTGTGAAGACTCTCCTCTGTGAGGGCAATCCCAATCACTACCTCATCATTATGGATGTTGAGTAAAACCTGCAATAGAAGATTATGTTATTTTATATAGAACTAACTGGATAACATTAAATATTATACTACTAAGAAAATGTTACGGAAAGGCTTTTCTAAAAAATATGATCTTAGCTATGACATTTTTATGGTATGACTGAGTAAAAACAGGTGGGAATTTTGATATGGTTCACCGCACAATGTAGCATTTAATTAAGAGGCGTCACGAGCAGAGACAAAGAAAGATTATTCATCAGTTGCACCCTTTCCGAGATTTGTATTCCTTATTCTTTAGTTTATTCCTTATCGCTCCTCACTTTTATAAGTGAGGAGTGAGCGCTATGCACTGTAATAATTACATCTGTGCACTCCTGCTGGCTAATGACACACTATAATCAAAATAGTTTGATTCCTATTCACCTACAGCTGCAAACAAAACACACTTAAACTGTCTAAATCTGAATTAGATTATTCAAAATAAAAAACAATCTTTAGTATTAACATTTAATTTCTTAAAGTCAAAAGCTTTCTAAGGTCAAATCTCCTCTCATCTAGTTTTCTTCTTTAGAACCTAGTTATGCATCTATATTCAGTAAAGACCATCTAATCAATAATATAGGTCCTGTCCATTCTGAGACAAGGTTAAATGTATCTACAAGGATTTTTTTTGTCAATTTTGTGGTTTGGAAGACCAATAATGATTTTTTTTTTAAACAAAATATGTTCCATAATTTTGCTAAATTAGTTTCTCATCCATAACTCCAATCTTAAATTTAAAATAGCTGCACAGAGTTTGGAGATTCTACAAAGAATGAAAAATATAATACTGTAAAAATAGTAAAAATCTGAATAACTTCACAGCCCTAGATTAACTCATTTGAAACAAATCACAGTTCTTATCTTAAGCAGTCTTCCATTACTTTTGTTACTGTAGTTACATGATGGTCCCCAACAAAGAGCTTTTGAATCCAGACACAGGGTGTTGGTTTATTAAGTCTCAGACAGTATTTACTTTACTTTTACCATTACTGCTTTATGTTTTAGCAAATGCTATACACTGATGATGTTTTGTGCTTCAAATGTAAAGTTAGCACTCTTCATAACTTTTGGCTGACTTCTCAATTGCCGTTTTTCCTTCATGATTTTTTCCCCCACATTTCTCAATTTTGGTCAAGGAAATGAGTGTAATTATTGTGAGCAACAAGTCTGAACACAATTGAAAAGAGAAATGCTGTAATGACACATTCTCTATAAGCAGGGGAAATGTCTTCATTCAACATGTTAACCAGCAACATAAGGTTTAGGGGCTGCGGTGGGAATTTAGAATAATAGGAACAATACAAATTTTAATCGATTTTATAACTTTGAAACTAAAGGACAACCAAATAAATCTTCAGCAACTTTCTACATCACAAACGTCACTGCAGAGAGATATTCATAAGTTTCTCCCCAGGAAAAGAAAGCAAATCTACAATGAAAATGTCACCTAATACTATTATGATAAGATCTTTTGAAACTCCCTAAAGTAAATATCTGCCAATCCCTTGAGCATTTACCTCAGCCAGCAGAGCTGTTTTTGGCTTGGGTGCTGTAATTTAATAAGCTCTCGGTTCAGTCTGAACAAGCGTGCCTACCTCTATGTCAAACTTTGTCATGTCTGCTTTCCACTGGAAGAATTCCTGCACAGCCCCACCAAAGTCTCTGGCTGCCTCGTTAGAAGAAAAGCTGTGTTTGTCACCGGCCCTGTTGCACGTCACACGAAACTTGACGAGTTTGACCTCTGGGGCAGTGTCCTCCAAGTCCTGCTGGCACGTTTCTGAGTCAGGCGTGACCTCTGCCTTTGCGTCATCATCGTCTGGAGACGTCACCTGAGGTAACTCATGCTGCTCGGTCTCAGCAGCAGCAGCAGCAGCAGCAGCAGCAGGAACTTCCCTGGACTCAGCATTAGATTTTGCTCTTGTAGCATTTCCAGCTTTGCGGTGGCCCTTCTTCTTTTTTAGGGTTCTGTTGAGCCTCCAAACCTCGAGAGCATTAGTCCAGGGAAGTTTGGAGGCAAGCTCCTGCAACTCATTCAGTGTCTCCTCCTGTACAAATCAACAAGCTTGGTTAATAAGATAATAATTGATATGCACTTTAAACAGAGAGAGCAGAGTTGAGACAGGGTCACCTTAGATTCTTTGAACTGGTAATGGTCATATTCTGCAACCACAACAAACAGGTTGTCAACAGAGCGCAAAAGATGAACCTGTAACAAAGAAAAAAGTCATTTAGACACTGTACAATAATGACATGCACTGATCTTCAAAACAATGTCAATGGATTCTTTAAAAAGTCAAAAGTAAATACAGGAATACAAGAGGTTGAAACCTCTAAATTATTAAAAACTGCCTCTAAAGAAGCAGACTTTTTTATAATCTTTTAATGAGTTTTGGGTCAAAAGTTCTCCAGGCTTTCTAAGGATTGTTTTCAATGGGGAAGGTAATCTGCCATGCCAAAGTTAAGATAGAAGGGACACATCTGGCCCATAGGTCCCTTCAGGTGACCCCATAGATTTTCTGGTTGATTGTAATGCTGAACTCTGGCTAGCTCATTCCAACATTTTATTGATTTGGCCTCACTGTGATGATGAAAAATCAAATTCCTCTCCATCTGGAGAAATCTGAATGATTGTGGTCAACCCTGGTTGGTTTTTTTGAACTGTTTTTAATTTCATTCACCTCAACAAAAATCCTAGTTGTATTTGAAGAAAACTGACATAATGCTGTAAACACCATGTTCGGATTTTGGTGTTGTTTTAGTGCCAAACATTGAAATTGTTTTCTTAAACATAAAGTCTGAATGTTTCCTTCGGGAAAAAAAGGCTTTGTTTCTGCAGCCTACACCTTAGAAAAACAGCTGGTGAAAGGAAGAGATTGTTCTTGTGTGTTGACTCAACCAATTCTTCTGGAAAGTACCTGCCCTTCCTTCAGGGTTGCTGTCTTGGCAGATGTTTGCAAGAAATTACAAGGTGCTTTAGGAATGGATTATTTTAAGGTTGGCAACACTAGTGCAGCCAGGTTATTTCAGCATTTTTTAAATATTTTACATCCCTTAACACATGAGTGTCAAACTCCAGTCCTCAAGGGCCGGTGTACTGCAGTTTTTAGATGTGCCTCTGCTGCACCACACCTGAATAGAATAATTAGGTCGTCAGCAAGGCTCTGGAAAACTGATCTACACAAGGAGGAGGTAATTAAGCCATTTCATTCCAGCGTTTTGTACCTGTGTCTTGTATTGTCTAGATTTTTCAAAACAAGAAAAAAAAAAGTCTAACCAAAATGAGCCCACAAATATCGTAAAACTGGTATATTTTCACTAATAACCAGACAGTCCTTACTTCTATAAATAAGATACATCAACTTAAGAAAATGTTCCTTGATAATTTTTTGAAACCAGCACATCCTAAAGAAAACACTGACAGTTTAAAAATGTTCACATGTTGGACTGGAAAAAAACACTTTATTATTAGGAAGTATTTTATGTTTTAATGCACATACTTGCACACTAGAAATTGAACTGTATGTTGAATGAGCAAGGCGAGGAAAACCCTTTACCTGGAAGAGTTTGTCGGTAGTGATGGGAAAATATATGCGACCCCGATCTTTGCTAATTCGAGCATCGACTCCAATCTTCTCCTTGACCTCCTCTGCAGCAGTGTGCTCAAACCCAGTGGGCACGGTTGCTCCGACGGTGACGGTAATGATGGTCCCACTGGTGAGGTCAGTCTCAGTGGATGATGAAGAGGTGGGTGCTTCCACTGTGTCAGAGGTCTGCTCTGCAGCCTCATCTGCCTGAGAGGACATCCTGAGCAGGGAAGGGTCTGTGGTCTGCTTCTGTACAGACAAGGTGTCAGTGCGATCAAAGTGACAGGTGGGGACAAGCTAAACACAATAAATAACCAGTTACTGCTGTTTATTTTAAAGATGGAAAAGATGAAGCAGCCATAGCAACCTATAAATCTGTCATTAACTTAGCTGGCTAACGTTAGCTTCAATGAATAATAAGTTGTTTAATAAAGGTGACGAAACACACGCTAACTAAGAATTTTATGTTAAACCTTTAGCACACATTTATGTTCTTACAATGAATCCACCGACTGAACATATAAAGCCGATATGTTCAAAAGCTCTGCAGCTCTGGAGTGTAACCAACCTGCAACACACGCGGCAACAGCGAGCTGCTTCCGTTTAGCAACAAGTAGCTTCACTTCCGGTTGAACATTTTCAAAATAAAAGAACAGCGTCCCATATTAAAACTACTTTGCTTTGATAGGCAGGACAGTTGTTGATGTTGCTGAGGTGTTAATGTCAGATTAATTATCTGGCATTGTTAATCCAGACCTGTTTACAATAACCATGCAGGACAAAAACATTTTTGTGTACTTTTCATTTTGAGACCCATAAATTACAAAGTTTAGATTTTTGGTTTCTTACTTATTTTGCAGTTATTTACAGTTATGTCATTATAGTGACAACTTGCACTAATGGTTTGTACTAAATGAAACAAAAATGATCTTTTCTATCATTTCATCTCATGACAGCTCAATTTTTTTGTTATCAAGGAATTATTTTTATTCCACAAGATGAATGAACTTAGATCCCAGTTTCAGTGCTTTCTTGTTTCAGAAACTGTTAAGGGTCAAACGTCTTTAATTTCACGTAAAAAGTCATTTAAATTAATAGCGTTTTGTTTTGAAGTGCTAACTGTATGATTACTAGTAAATCTATGCATCTTTACTATAAAATGACAAATATTGCTGTGATTGGATGGAGTGGGTCACTAAAGGTTCGAGATTGGTTGTCAATGTTTAAGTGGGTTGGACTTGTCGCTCCATCTTTTGAAATCGACGGTCACCGGCGCGACTCACCTAAATGACCAGCAGATGGCGACCTGGTGCAATACTCTGAGCAAAGAACAAGATCAGTGAAACAAAAACAAACAATTTAAACACTTAATTTGATCAAGCGGAAAATTATTAGTCTCTAAATTATTAATAAAAATCTAGACGATGTTTTTCTTTTCTCCTCAGATTAAAATAAATAATAACATTGTATTCTTTTTTTGACCATATTAGGCTAACATTTGACACATTTGAGACTATATATTTTTGATTATTCTGCATTAAAAATCTGTAGTGTTAATATTTGAATCAAAAATATATCAAAGTAATTACTCATGATGACAATACACAGTTACATTTTGCCTCTAACCATGCTTTACACCCATACCATATCATCACTACTGATTTAATATTTTCTTAATTAGCATTGCCAATCTTCCTGACCAGTACAGACATCTCCGTGTAGCCCCTCATAATCTCCTATTTTCATTTATCATTCATGATTAATGAAGTTTATGCTCAAGGTGACAGTAAGCATAACAGTCTTCTCCTCTGTATCAGATTTTCTGTGTGTGATTAATGGCTTCTCTTGGTAGGGACAAGTAAAAGGCTATTCTGACCATTAAAGTAATATCTATGTATCTTCAGCAAAAACTAAGGCTAATGGTAATGCTTTACCATTAGACATGCTATACTTTTGAAAGACTTTGTTGTTGTTGTTGTTTTCTAACTTTCTGTTATAGGTCAACTGATTAGTAAGCGTGAAGTCTAAGAGACAAGTGGGTGTTTGCTCATGATGAGGAGCGAGCAGTGTTGCAGAGCAGATGGCCAGTGTTGCGCAGAGTACATCTACATCCTGCAGAAAACTTTTGACCGCTTAATGATGCTATTAGGTATGCAATGACAAGATCAAGTGCATAAATAATGCATGTATTTGTTCTGTGAGAGGATGAGTTGCAAGCAATGCTAATTTGTTCATTTCTACATGTTAATTTGTGCTACTTGGAGAAGAAAAAATCAAAACCAGTATTTTCACAGTTAACTGTGAGAAATTAAAGTATTGTGCAACAAGCAGGGTGCAAGTAGGATGCTCCTATCATCACCTGCAGAAAAATGCACCTTGCTGCCTATGGAGTGGCATATGCAAAACTACAGTAAAGGTGTTTTTAAAGCGAATATTCTTCACTGCAGCAAAGAAGTGAAGAATATTCACGTGACAATCATCAGAGCCTCTGTTGCTCTTCACTGTTGACAAAGAAGATAAACCACTGAGTCATATCATCATAATAAGCTACAAAAAGCCTATATTTGCTCAGAGACATGTGGGAGATGTGAGAAACAGCTTGGAAGGAGACTATCCTTTGATGCTGAGAGCATGTACATGAGCTCAGATGACAGATGATTATAGTCTTATAGCAATGACTTTATAAAGATCCAAACAAAAAGTTACATATTTCTGTAAAAATTTGCTTGTAAATATTTCCAACCAGAGACTTTCTCTGCTGATGTAAAGTCAGCTTTCCCTTAATGTAGAGTCTTGCATGTAGGTCTCCTTTCCTAGACTGTCATGTTTTCTGTGAGATGCTAAAAGGGTGGGATTTTATTTTGTAACCTAACGCTGCTGTAGCATTCTCTACCCTATGTAGCTATCTGTTAGGTGTGTTGCTTGGTCTTCCCGATGCTGTTTGTTCACAAGCAAACTTCTGAGGCCTTCACTAAAAAAGCTGTATTTAGAATGACATTAAATTATACAAGGAAGGACTCTGTTAACTTATTATATGGCTCCTGAGAGCAGTTTGTGCCACTATCACACTAAAGGGGCATTAATGACATTTCATGGCACACTTTTCAGATTTTATTTGTAAAACATTTTAAAAATAATTCTTTTCGCTTACAATTTGTGTTTATCTGTCACATAACAATGTCACTATTAAAGTTTGGAGGCACAAACTGTGAAAACGAAGTAGATGCAGGGATAAAAATAAATAAAGGAAGAAATCCAAGTAATTCAAAAGAAATCCAAGTAATTCAATAAATCATTATGAAAAAAAAATTAAGAGAGCTCTAATAAATAAGTACTCTGATTAAGCTAAATTGTGAGACTTTAATCAAAATGCTGACATCATCCATATCATATGTAGATTTTTTAAACTGAATTTTAAATTTGTTTTTGTTTTAACTGTGGGGAGTGTATTTACAGTATTGTTATTTATAATGAGAAAGTTATGAATTAATTCTTAATTCTTCCAATCTCAATCCTCAATAAAATCCTCCAGTAATAGACAGCAATGCAACTGAGATCAGCATGCACCAAACTGAGCTTGTGTCAGCATCTTGTCTTCAGTCCTGTAGTACTGATTATTAAGAAACTAAGTAATAAAGTTCACAACAATGATACAGCAGCACATACCCGTCCCGTGTTTGTTATTAAATTCCTATTATCACAACCCAGCTACACGTCCAAAGTAGGTGCTTGGAAATCTCACCTCCTTCCTTCACATGGAATCATCTGATCATGACATGCTGGCTGTGTCAGGATCCTCACTGGTAGATATGTCAAACTAAAGCAGGTGCAATTACAGTGTTGACAACTTATAATAGTTGCATCAACACCTTTGGAGGAGCTCCTTCGCTCAAAGTCTCAGTCATGGAGTCTGTGTAAATCACTGTTACAATCTAGTAGGATGTGATGTACAATATCTGTAGCCATGGCAACAACAACTGAAATTCTTTCTTTCAAAACTCAGCGATGATGAAAATTTCAGTTACTATCTCAGGACAAAGTCAAACATAAGAAAAAAAATCTGAAACTGTAATTTGAAACTTGTGTGTTTCATTTGTTGTGCGAGGTTATTTTCAGCTACTCAGAAGATCTAAGCCAAGCGGAACAAGGACGTCAGAGTGGTAAACACAAACAAAACCAGAATGCAGTCACACTGGCCTCTGTCACAAGTGACATGTCCTCTCTGCCCCTCTTCGCGGGCCAGTCATGTTTCCGATACACAAAGTCTGACAAACAACTTACGGCTCACCGCTGGAACCACAAAGATACACAAAGACTGTGCAGGCTGCTGTGTGATTCATGCAGACAAACAGAAGATGAGACTTTGTCTCTAATCCACTGTCACGGGTAGAGCAGACAATTCACGATACCAGAGACCATTCAAAATTCATTGGTTTTTACTCCAGAGAAGAGATTCATTCAAACTTTAATAGTCAGAAAATATCCTGTGAGGTGAGAAGTGTAGAAATAACACCACACATTTTTTCAATTATACTGGCGACCTGAATGTAGGAATAAACTGTATACCTAAATGAACACATAGCAGAGGCTCCATTGTTCTCAGTTGTTTAATGAACTGCACATATGTACAAGTGCAATGTACTTGTACATATGTGCACTTTTGAGTTTTAACATTTTAATTTGTAATAATGAGCATAGTAGTTTGAACTTAAAATGGCATAATGTACTGAACATGTGGGTATATGTACATATATTTCTCCCCAAGTTTCTTTTTCTTTTACTTTCCCTCTTGAGCTGCAGATCTAAATGATACACAAACATCTCGGTGTGTGTCAGTATGCCATTTTCCACCGACACAGGATGTGAGTTAACAGCTTGCTCCTTTTTGAGCTGAGAATAGCTAAGGTGACAGATAACAAACACAGTGTCACCTCCTCCTCCCCTCACCTACTCCTCTGCCCTCAACCCCCCAAAACGGTGAAGTGTCATCCAGATGACACTATCTGCCAGCGGGCGTAGAGGGAGACCTGTCTCTGTTACCATATTGCTTTGCAAAGTCTTTCTTTTTTTCATGACATGCATGCAGATCTTCTCTGTTAACTTTGTGTTGAATGCAAAATTAATCGTTCATCCTAAAAACTTGTAAATAGATGTCATTTCTGCTATGCCTTTTTGTAAAGCTAAAAATTCTAGTAAGAAATGTATTTTGTATACACCTGATTTAACTGATTGATATATAAATTACTCCCAATTCGTGTTTAAAACAGTGAAAATCTTGTTTTTTTAAAATCCCTTTGTCAAACCACAATAAGAGGACAGCACTGTAAATGCAGAGGTCCAGACACACCTCATTCAATTACAAAATAAATCCTTGAATAATTAGTTACATTTGTAATTATTCACATAGTTCAAAGAAGCTGAGGGAGTAACTCTGGAGTTCCACCTCTGAACTGAGTTTCACAGTTCAGAGGTGAAACTCTGTGTTGGATGACTAGTAAAGTAAAGTTTGACCTTTACAAAGAGTGGCAAGATGCAAATTGTTAAAAGAAAGGCCCTAAAATGTAATTCAGGGAATATAGAAAACATATTGTCAGCCTAATAGGATAATCACCTAAGGACTTCGGCAATTATGCTAGTGGAAGAAGGTGTCAAACTTCTTGCTCTACAAGTGTGGTGGAAAACTAACCTCACATTACCATGCACACACACACACACACACACACACACACACACACACACACAAAGATGAAACCTGGAGGTGGAAGCATTATGCTGTGGGGATAGTTTTCTTCATCAATGAAATGTTTAAGGAAGGATGGGTGGAGCTAAACACAGGGGAGGACTGAGGCGGAGGTTCACTACACCCAGAGCTATTATAATGATACCTTACTTTGAACAATATCTATGTTTTGGGATGGTCCAGTCAAAGTCCAGAACTATCTCAACTGAGAATATGCAGCACAACCTGAAAACTGATGCACATATAGTGCCTGTGAAAAGAATTCACCCCCTTTGAATACTTTACCCTTTCTTACAATTACAAATCAATTAAGATTAACAAAACTTGTTAAAGTTTTTTTTTCTACCAAGAAGCCCTTGGTAGAAGGGCTTCTTGGTAGAAACAAAATAAAAACTCTGCAGGCATCTTTTGCTTGGGTTCTTCACTAGTCAAAGCTTTATGGGAGAGTTATAATGTGATAGCTGCTGTTGAAGAAAACTCATATCAAAGTTAACTGGAGTTTATCAAAAGGCAAGTTGGAGACTAAATGGTCAAATGGAAGAAAGTTGATTGGAGCTTTTTGACTATTAAGTAGGTGTCATGTTATGCACATCACCATAAACATGCCATGCCTACTGTCAAGCATGGTGGTAGCAGCATCATGCTGTGAGATTCCTTCTCAGCACCTTGGAAAGCTTGTAAGGGTAGAAAGAAATGAAAAGAAAATGAATGCAACAAAAGGTAGGGAAACCCTGGAGGACAATGTTTGGCTTCAGAGGACATTTATTTTCCAGCAAGACGACTCAAAGCATTCAGCTAAAGTTACACAGAAATAGCTTAAGCATCAAGGTGGAGTGGTCCAGTCAAAGTCCAGACCTCAATCTGATTTGCAGCTGGTCTTGTAAAGGATTGTCCACAGCCAATCTCCATGTAACCCGGCAAAGCTTGAACAGCAAGGAAGAATAGAGTAAAATGGATGAATATGCTCATGCAATCCCTTATTATGTGTCACATATTTTTATTTAATTATGATTTTGTAGAAACCAATCTTCACTTTGATATTAAAGTTATTTTTTGTTGTTAAAGAAGGCCAGTTTTGTTTATCTTGATTTGTAAAAGCAATAAAAAGAGTAAAACATGCCGGGGTGAATACTTTTTTAGTAACTGTCCTTACTCATCCATCCAATGTGAATTAGGTTTAGCTACTTTGGAAGGACAAATGTCCGAAATCCTCAAACTGTAGTGGTTGAAATGCACACCACTCAGATTTTTATTTGCATTTTTAAGATGACAGTTTTAGTCTAATTTGTGTTGCTTCATCATGTGAATCTCCCCCATACCCCCCCTCGCCCAAAATACCCTTTAAGTCTGTAGTTTGTAATGCCTGGGACAATAAATGCAAGGTTTCCATGGCAATTAATGTTGTTGTTACATTTAATTACACTAATTGCCCAATGCGGGGACTCGCAGTTAGTCAAAGGGTGACAAATGCATGTGAAAGTGGTGCATATGACCAGGGGAGGCTTCAGGAAATTGGTGGTAAGTCATAATGTGATGTCCTCTGAAGGGATGCAAATGCGTGCGTGGGTGCAGGAGGGGGCGTGGGGTGGAGGGGAAGGAGATCTGGTTGGCAATGTGAGGAGGCTCACGTGATGATCTTTTAAAATTCCTGTTTCCCTGCAGCGCAGTTTGTCAGCCTCATCTATATGTGTGTGTGTGGGGGTGTGTGTGTTGTCTCGCTGCTCGTACGCATGTCTGATGATTCGTGCCACAGAAGGACCTGCCTGACTGCCTGAGACCTTCTAGCTCCGCTCATTCTCCTCATCATGTTCTTGTTGTAGTCCGAAGCTCTTTTTGTTTTTCCCGCTGAAAGCCTTTAAGTGGACTCGAAGCAGGAGGAGAAAGCAGGAAAACAACAACAACAAACAAACAAACAAACAAAAGAAAAAAAACATGCAGTACTGACTGGACCGATGATCAAGTGCTGTATGTACACTGATTTCAGGACTGCAGGACTACAATAGCGAAAAGCCCTCCTTGCCTTTTTAGAGGCCACAAGAAGGGGAGGAGGGGGGGCAGAAGGAAAAGAGAAAAACGGAGGAAAGGCGCCGCAGTCCTGCAAGTCGGAGGGGGAGATCGACACCGAAGAGAGTCCTCGATCATCGGGGGTCTCACCCTGAAGCCTGAGGAGCCATGTCATCCACGAAAATCAAGAAGGATAAGGAGATCATAGCGGAGTACGAGACCCAAGTGAAAGGTGCGTGAGGAATCCGGTGTTATTGAGTCCTTGGTGCTTACGGGCTGAAGTGGCACCACCTTTGTACTGTAAAAGCGCTGACAGACCGCTCCAGTCAGGTGACAGGTAATCCGCGACAGCCACTGAATGCACTCTGAAGGCTGACATGCCTTCAGAGTGCAAAAAACCCGTAGCTATATTTCCGTGTCTCCTTCTCCTTTCACTAATTCACCAGCAGCCGGTGGGGTGGATGTGTGGATGTGGGTTGAAGGTGGCTTTGCACGCTTTGTTGCTGGGTGAAATGATCCCTGTGTGGAGATGACTGCAGGAGGGTGGTCCGGTTTGCGATCTATTCTTCTGTCAGTCTGGATTTGGCTTGTTGTTATGGTTGCATGTGGTTGATGGAAAAATTGGGTTAAACAAATTAAATGCACACAGTGACATAAAATGCTAATTATTGCAATTATAATGGATGGCTGGTTCCTTCCCATAAATCCCATTTGCTAAGGTTACCTCTACCCTCAGCCTTTGACACATTTATGTTCCCACAATAAGCTGATACATCATCAGTTCTCATGGGTATCAAGGCATACCAAGGTTTAACACAGTAACTGTTTCAAAACCACCAATATTTTCCACCATACTCTTTAAATGATCCCTGCAGCGACTGATGTTTTCTTTGGCCTCATGGATCATTGCCCGTACCCTGTTTGTTACTGCACATTGCCAGCCAGATGGCTGAAATAAGAGAAACAACACACTGTTATTTAATTTAGAGTTCAGTAAGCGGTAAGGCTCCTACATATCAATATTATCACATAATGTAATTTTGCTAAACACATTTTACTACCTTGTTCGTGTTATATGATGGAACAATTTGACTTTCCTCCTTGGTTTTTACTTGTTCCGCTCGATTATAATATCATTTCATTGCTCCATCTGGGATTTCTGCCATTGAAATGCATTGTGAAATGTTATAATATTATTTGCCCTTAGCACTGGAAAACTATTACTTTGTGTAAATTTATTGTTTTTTTTCTTAATTCTTTGCATAAATATTTATTATATTATCATAGCTCAGATAATCATATCTTATATTTTTAAGATTTTGCTGCTTTTTGAATCCTGTGTAAATAACAGGATCAAGGCAAGTCAATTTATGTTTTTTTTGTAAAGCACATTTCAGCAACAGGGAAGTTCAAGGTGCTTTGGAAGTTTTATTTATTTTTTTACTCGTGTTTAGTAAGAATCTCAACCAGCCCATGCCTGGACTGGAACACCAAATTGGACATTACGGTGGTTATTGTGGCATTAAACTTATGCTAACTAGTTACATTTTTGAGTGGATTTGCAAGAACAACTTCGATCACCTCACTTGTAAGTGTTCCTCTTAAGAAATATTAAAAATTTCAAGGGTTAAGAGCTCTGCCCATTCACTCTCCACTGAAACTATAATTGAGCCACCTTTCTTTGTGTTTAAAAAATTGGCCCCTGTAAAAGACTTGTGTAAACATGTCACTGCTCATCTATCCCATCTTGCCTTTCTGCAGGCCATTTCTGGTGACTCAGGCATCATTTATTCAGCTCAGATCCAGCGGTATTGTGGCTGAACTGCTCCCGTGTCACATATCCGGGCCCCGCTTGCAGCCTCTTTTTCATTAGGCAGCACCCCTTCAAACTGTGGACGTTAATTCACGCAGACTGCTGCTTGTTTCTCATTCACAGCTGGTGTGTTGTATATGGCCTGCGGGCACATAGAGCGCCCTCGCTCTCCACAGCCACCACCTCACAAACACAAAGGCGACGTTACGAGCCGGAGCAGGCAGTGAGTGAGCCATAATGATATTCAGATTGGAAATTGCACCTGTCTCATTGTGAGTTATTACTTTATGGTTAATGTGCAGTCAACATGGCAGATGGGGCCATATCATCCGAGTGTCACTGATTAGGTCGTAACAAGGCGGCGGGGGTGCTTTATTATGTATGAGCTTTAATAGACAAGTGACAGAAAAATAGCTGGTTTCAGCGATACAACAAAGGATAAAAAACTGTTTGTCAGGGATAAATAATAGACTTGTTTGACTCCACAAGCTGCAGATGACATGAAATGTAACCCGCTCCCCTTATAGAGCTGCAAACCGCTGTGCTAAAATTTTAACCCCCTGCCACTGATGAATTCCTGACGACCCCTGAGACCGGCTGCCTAAGCAGAGACTCTTAAAGACCATGGGTGAGGGTGTTCACTTTGTTCAAGCTGTTCAGCTGGCTGATCTTCCATTTGCATGTCAATAGAGGAGGGCTCCAGGCCCGATCAGGGAGGGAGAGCCAGAGTGGCTGAGGAGCTTGGACTCTGTTTTGTAGCTCACCACCATGTGGTTGCTGGACTGCGGCGCTGCCTCCTCCTTTTTGCCAAGTTTTACAGGAAGCTTGTGAAGTGGGCTCAACTAACAGCAGCTGCTTGACATTTATGATAAAATCTGTGTCCGTAAAGCTATGCTCCCTCATTATTATATACACATATGTGCTTTAAATGTTTAAAAAACTGGATAAGAAGTAGAAGCTTTAAGCTTGAATAGTCAAACTTCTGGATGTTTGTCTAAGCTGGACTCGTTTTTATTTAACTGGTATGGTGTTTAGTTTTTTTTTTCTTTTTTCCTTTTGCTGCACTTTACATTGACTTAATTAACTGCAGGATCTGTTGGCTGCGTTTCCTGAATCCCACACAGTAATTAATCACTGATTCCATCCACTGGATGGAGTTCAGTAAAACTTCACCCCTACTGTTTTCTTCTGATGCTTTCACATAATAGTGTTTTTCTTATGGTGTTTTACATGCAAACGATAGAGTGATCTGTTTTTTGTGTGTTTTTTTTGTTTCAGATTATTGCATTTAAAAGTGCACAGTAATGATCACGTTTACGTTCAATTAAATAATTTACAGTGTCTTGCAAAAGTATCTATATCTGTGTTTTGATATTTTGCCATGTTACAGACACACACTTCAATGTATTTGTTCAGAATTTATTTTGAATTACACCAAGAACAAGCAGAGCCTCGTCTTAAAAGAGAAGAAAATTTAAAATGACGCTTAAATAAAACTGTAAGTTCATTGACAGTTTTACATTGGTGCCATTTCTTATTCGCCAAATAACTCAAGCTCAGTCATATTTAATTCAGTGTTTTTGATTTGACTTGGATTCAAACATGTGAATGGGCTTTGATCTAAAACATTCCTTGAAGTCGGGTTGTATGTTTGGACTTATTATCCTGCTGGAAGGTGAACGTCGGTTCTCAGTTTTTCAACCAGGACTGCGCTCTATTTACCTCTGCCCATCTTCCTGTTAGCTCTGAGCAGCTTCCCTGTCACTACAGCTTGAAGCTGCTGCCTTCATTTTTTATGAAGACGATGTGAAGACGATGGTGTGATCAGAGAGATATCCTGTGTCAGTTCTGCAGCACATATAGAATAGCATAAGCTGACGTCTGAAGGTATTTGGTTGCATGGTATTCTATTTAGTAGTATAAAAGCAAAGGGGGCATACCATACTTTTTAAAAAACAAATGCCGTTTTCCTTTAACTTCACAATTATTTGCTACTGTCTGTTCATCTATGACATAAAATCCCAATTGAATATGTTGTTTGTGCTTGTAATTTGACAAAATATGAGCTTACAGTTTTAAAATGATCTTATCTGGGCTACTTGTTCTTCCAAAGAACTGCCTTGAGTTGGTAAATGAAGACATAAAACAACTCATGAAAAATTATCAGTGTCCTCCAGCTGTACAAAGTTATGACACCTTAAGTCAAAAATGCACACTTCAAATGAACAGGAAGTAAAATTTTAATACCTCTGCGATAAGGCTTCAGTTTGAACTTTTACTGCTTAAATATACAAAGAGAAGTAAAAAAAAACAAACAAAAAAAAAACACGGAAAAGCAGTGTTTTTACACTCATAATGTTGCCATCATCATGTTTTACTTTGATAGTGTTTTCAGGAGGTGAGCATTATTCACTTCTGCCACAGGAAAAGTTTATCATGTATATATCATGTAGCACTTCACTGTAATCTGACTAGAGATGCCACGTTTTAAACTTCATCCCTGACCTTCTGCTGTTTTTGTTGGTCTTCATGATGCTATTTTATTAATTCATTAATTGTCTCCTCAAACCTCTGATGCCTTCACAGAATAACTGGTTTCAAACTGAGATTAAGTGACTTGTAGGTGGATTCTGTTTACCAATAGGGAACATCAGAATACATTTGGTTGCACAGGATTTTATTTATTTACTTACTTGGTGTCAAAGTAAAGGATCCTGTCAAAAGTAAATAAACACAGCTTGTTTGATCTCCAAATTTGTAGAAAAGTTGAAAAATCTAGTTTTCTTTCTACTTCAGCATTGTATGCTACATTGTGTTGTTCTGTCATACAAAACCCCAGTAAAGTGTATTAATTTGAAAATATTCCAGGGATACTAATGCTTTTGGAAGTAAATTTGGTCCAGTGTTAGCTGAACTCTGGGTTTTTGGTTAGTTGGTTGTTGAGGTCATGCCAGGCATCAGGAAGCTGCTATGCAGGAACAGGCAGAAAGCAGAGGAGTTGGTCACGCTGAGTCATTTAATGTGGATCCTCCAGCTTCCTGCTTGTTGGGCAAACCTGCTGCAGACTAAGTGAACATTGGCAAAGGAAATTTAATTAATTTGCTGTTAGGGCATTAATCTTGAGTGGGACAGCTTGTTTATTGTACGACCCAATAAATTCACCTCCTCTCTGGGCCGCTTTGGTTTGTGTGAAACTGCAGTGAGTTATTAAAACATGACAAAGCTGGAGATTGCTTCTGCTGGATTGTTGGATTCTCTATTGTTAACCACTAAGAAACATTTATTAAATGCGCTTACTTACTCTGTTGTTGAAAATAAAAAAAAAAGATTGATTATCTTGATTTGTTCATAATGAAGCCTTTTTAGGGCTTTATTACGAACATAATTGAGGCATTGGGAAATCTGTTTCCTAATATTTCCATCTAAGTTATATATTTTTGCTTTTCTAAGCTTCATGTTTTTTATCTGAAAGTGTATAATCAAGTGATAGTTGACTGAATGATGGATCAATTAATTTTCAACATACAAATAGGAACATGTTCTAAATGCAATGATTGGTCTGGGGTGGATTTCACCTCTAATTGCAGAGACAGAAGGCTGCAGCAGGCAAAACATAAACTTTAACGAGTTACACTAAATTATCAAATCTGGATTTTCCTAACCAGTCTGTTAGACCCCCATCAACAACTTCCCTCTTTATTTCATGAATTCCCCAAGTTATTAAATAAAATATAACGTGGTGTTTGTACAGTTAAAATAAGCACTGGAAGGCGTTTTTAAAGGCGGCCTCAAATATTCACAGATTTTTGGCTATTAGCTATTATTCGTGACGCTTAAGTCCTTTGAATAACAGGGTCCACTGTGTTAGTAATTGTTTACCAGAATGTGCCAGAAATGTATAAAATACCTTAATAAATGTGCATCATACTTAAATCGTCCATCATGATTTTAAATAAAAAAAGATTTATAATTATTTTGATAATTATTTAATTAATTCATTGTCCTGTGCTATAAATTAATTATGGTACATTTATTTTATCTGGAAGCCTTAACCATTATAGTCAGTGGACGGTGGTACAATCTCTCTATGTAATTGGCTACCAAACTTGATAGGAGTAGTTGGTGTTTTTTAAAATTGGTTTACAGAGGACTGTAGCACCTAAAAAGTAAAATAATAAATGGGTTTCTAAAGTTTCATTCATTATTCATTTTTGTAAAGCAAATATATTAATATTTAACAAATTATTTATTATCTAAAAACTATCTAAGTTTTCAGCAGCACAGAAATTGGTATCGATTATTTGTATTTATTGGACTTTTAAAATAGGATTATATCAAGATGTCTTCACTCATAACTGGAGCCTTGATAACCTTTAAACATTTTCCAGAGGAGATAAATATGTGAATTCAAATGTCGGCTTGCATAAATGTATTAATAACCGATAAATATGCATAGAAATCAACCAACCGTACATGCCGCTAATGTATTTAGCTTTTTTCTTTCATCTTGTCATTTTTATGTAGTTTTTTTTCTTAAACTTTAAACAGTGCAGATATAAAATCAAACAACATTACAGTTACAAAAGGAGACCTAGATGTTTTCTTAGATGCATATAAAACAGTGTATCATGTCTTATCACTAGGGAGCTGTTCATAATATCCTTTTATTACACACTGTATGTCCATGCTGCTAATATGAATAATAATGACCATTTACAGCAGGAAAGCTTCAAAAAATGTATTTAATGTTCAGTTTCCCTCCCCCACAGTCCAAAACTATGACTCTTAAGTTGATTAGTGTCTCTAAATTGCTCTCCGTGTAAGTGTGTGTGTGTGTTCATTGTTGTGCTGTGTGTCGCTCTGTTTCCCCTCAAAGAGTGTACCCCACCTCTTACCCAATTAAAGCTGGAGAAAGCACCAGTATCCCCACAACCCTCCTAGAAAAGCGGTTACAGACAATCAGAAAGCTGATTGAGCTTTGGAAATCCTAAAAATTGGCCTAGGAAATTCTGAGCAGAGCACCTTTAAAATACACAACCAAATTTAACCTTTTACAAAACATTTTTGAGTTGTCATGCTTGTGTACTGTATCATCCAACTCTGTTTTGCTTCAGAGTTCAGAATCAGCTTTTATTTGGTGTCTTAAAGCTCAGTCTGATGAATGCAGCTGTGACTTGATTAACAGAGACGTTGTTCTGTCTGCTTCACAAGTTCTCCAGATATAATTAGCCTTTCAAGAAAATGCAGATCTGTCAAGCGTTATTTATCATTTAACAGTGTTTGAATAGTTCCTCAATTCATGTGTTGGCATTAATGAAGCTAACAAAGGCCCTTTGAAAGCAGACAAACAGCTTCATTTTCATGGTTATTTAGTGCCAGTCAGTCCAAGTGTTCACTTCTCATTTGAGCCATTCAATTTGTTTAAAAAAAAAAAAAAATTAAAGCATCAGCATTTCCTGTTATAGTGACCCTTTTAGCCCCAGTCCAGTAAGAGACTGCTGTGTACTGGGAAACTAGAAATGAATTAGAGGCAGTTTTACATATTTTTCAGTTTAAACCTATAAAAGATTCGTAAAAACCAAAATCACAATTCTCTCTCCAATTCTCTTTTATTGTCACCACTGCACTTCTAAAGCGAGGAACTTAAATAGGTTTGATATTTGCACCATCAACACTGATGGTTGTCTGTCCTTATCTTTCTGTCTTACAACCAGAAACGCATAACAAAGCCAAAAAATTAAGTTGTAAAAATTAGATTAATATGTCCACAACCCGAGTGACAAGAACAATAGTGATAAAAACAAAGCATCATTTAGCGTGTATCTTAAAGGGGAACTCTTTTTCTAGAGAAGTTGAAAGGTAATTTTTTAACCCTTTAAGTGGCCCTCAAAATGCTTACATGTATGTCAACGAGGACATCAGTGTCATCGTGATAGTTAAACACAGACTCATTTCCTGTTAACACATACTATATTTTAATCTTTGTGTCATACCTTAAAGGACAGCAGCAGCTCCTTTACACTAACAGCAACTAAATGCAAAAAAAGTTTTTATAAGCAATGGTATTAACAAAAATTTCAGTTTCAAATGAATCGACACTTGTTCCTGTTTATGAGCACAAGGTAACGTTTGCACTGCAGCACAGGTGTTTGTTGCAGGAAATAAGGAAAAGCAATAGTTTAAGTTTTGATTAGCTATCTCTTCTGAAGTTGCTTGGTGATTAATAATCATCATAATGGAAGTCGCACTTTGACATTGTAAAAAGCTAAAGCAATATATCTGTGCGTGAGACATCTGCAGTGGGGCATTCTTGTTAAGAATGCTTGAAATTTACAGTCAAAATAAGATAAAACTGAATATTAACTTTTTTGAATTGTTCAACATGACATTTTTTTTTATCAAGAGATAAACAGTTAAGTTCAAATGAAACCATATTTCCCCCCACTGTGGTCATTTACATGAAAACTGGCTTCAGCACAGCAGCACAGCTAGCTCCTACACAAAGGTAGAAAAGTAGTAGTTGAAAATTGATGGCCAATCAGGCAGAAATTTATTGTACTCACCGTGTTCAGTGTTTTGTAACAGAGATGTTGCTGAGTACGGCTCACATTCGTGCTGCCAGCATTCCAAGGTTGGAAAAAGATCAAGTAGCAGACACTGCATCAGGAACGTGTTTCCAAATGTGTCCATATATGGACTATAGGGGAATTTATCTCTCCCCCCTGCAAAGCGTGCTGCTCGGCAAGCCTGTTTTGAGACTAAAGGAGATTTTATTTCTTTCTCTGTTTTCAGAAAATAAAAATGCCTGTGACAACACTACCGATCTGTTCAAATTCAAATCTTCTGAGAGAACAAACAAGCACTGTAACCATAGCAACAGATACAACAAGAATGCTCAGCAAAAACGAAAATGCAGAAAGTCTCTCAAAGCTCACTATCTGATGAAGCAATTAGTTAAGTGGTAATATTTTAAGCTCCAGAACTGCTAGATTAACTTTATCTTAGCATGTCCCACAAAAGACTTTAGATAATTAAACAGTCCACCTATTTGCAGCTCACAAATCCCTCTTGTACACTAAGGAGTATAGAAATAGGATCAAAAGTGGCACAGTCTAAGAAGCTCAAAACTGTGACATTTCACTCTATAGCTTTTAAGAGGTTAATTCATATATATTTTTTTACTTTGATGGTGATTGCATTTGTTTGGCTAGCACATTTTAAATTTGCTGCAATAGCATCAATATGCAGCTTTGAAAACAGCGGAATAAAGTTAGAAAGCTAAAATACTCAGAAAATGTATCGTTTTCTGAAGTCAGAATATGATTCCCTGACTAAATTGAAACCAGAAAATAACTGGCATTACAGAGGCTTGACAAATGGCAATAGCAGTTCTGTCATCTTACTCTTTTCCTTGTTTCAATTTTAGGTGAGGTGAAATCTTATCTACTTTTAGAACTTGTGCAAGTTGTTTCAAAGGCTCACACAAATAGAGTATTTATTTGAACCTCTAAAACATTAGTTGTCTCTATTCTACTGCATGCATATTCTAATTTAGCTCAATCAATGCTGTTTAGGGGAAAATACTGTTTTACTGCTATAATCAGATGCTGCTGCATTCTGATAAACTTAATCGTGTCCAGCTCACTCCACCTCACTCAGCGTGCCACCTCTCCATGTCCACCGGATTCAACCCTTTCCTCCAATAGGCTTCTCCCCTGAGACTGGTTTACGCCCATGTTGCCATGGAGACACTTTGCAGCCTGGTCCTGCGTAGCCGGATGCTGGATACAGCAAATGATTGAAAGCTGGGTAGGATTCTTCAGCTTATGCCTGGATTTAACCATATATGGTGATGAAATGGCCCTCCTCAATATGGCTTAACAGAGATAGACAAGCATTCTGCCTTTTTATTACTATTGCAGTCAATACTATTTGTCTTGGTAGTATTCAATTTCAATACAAAGAGGCTCTTTGAGGAGAGGAGAGCTTGGGGCAAGTCAAAATGATGCACAAGTCAATCTGATCTGTTGGGTTTTTTCTTTCAGTCTGGATTGATTTTTAGTTTAGTGGACAGAACATCCAGTGGAAAATCCAATAAACCAGCTGATAATTAGGAGGACCAACACAGAAACTGACAGCTGACATCTTGCTCTAAGACGCTCGACCGGTTCATCTCTACCCAGCTATTGATTGGGCTCATCTAAAGTTCTCTTATCTTTGAGCACACGTGCTGCAGCAGCCTGGGATAAAGAGAGAGACCGGGTTTGATAGAGACAGTCTAAGAACTCACAGCGACATCAGCTGCACGGCCCCATGAATCCAAAATTGTGCTAATCATTAGAGGATTAAAGCTGAACAGAGAAGCAGGGGGATTTGTTCAGTGCTGGGACTTGTATTCTGAGACTAAGTATAAGGGGCAGACAGAGTGAATTGAGGTCTGGATAAGGGCTGCTTTCTTCTGTGTGTCTTCTTTTCACACAAATTTGGCTCTGAAGTGCAGAACCGAAATGCTGCAGAGCTGGAGTCGGGGATTAGGTTGGAGAAATTTGGCTAGTTGCTTTTGTCTATTTTTGTGTGCTCCTCTTGCTTCACAGTGACATTGTGACACTTTAAATGCTGCCCCCATCTGCAGTTATCTCCAAGAAGAAGATACTCTCAAGTTCAGGGTCACCCATTTTCAAAAATAATTGTGGACTTCTTATTCAGTAATAAAATGCAAACATAATGCATGGTTGACTTAAAAGGCTAAACAAAAATTAAATGGCTAAACAAAAGATTTGAGACATGAACAGATGCTGACACATTGTGAGCATAAGTGGATTTTAACATGGTAAATATAAAACTTCCATTTAAAGCTCTTAGTCTGAATGTCTTAATAAAAAGCAGCAGATAATAGTGAAGTGAAAAAAAAATACTAATATCTTTTATGAAAAAACATACATTGCGACATGGATTTGTATTCATTCCCTGTTAATTAACTTTCATTTAGATTAACTGCATTGAACCAGTTGTTGTCTGGTTTATCACAGCTTGTTAGGAAGTCGAGGTCAGTCAGAATGTCGTTCCGCTCCAGGGTCAGTGACCAACAATCACAGCCGAAAGGTACTGGGCATTGAACCTCTGACCTTCAATAAGTCAGAGTGTTAACTGCCCCGCCGACACCGCTCTCGAGGCAACTTCAGTAAAAACTTGAAAAGCACTGAAGCTCTGCATCTGGTAATAATTTTGGTGCCATTCTCTTGCTGGGGAGCCAACAGGAAGTCAGGCGGAGCAGCTAGAGGAAGTCTCGAATGCAGATGCTCTCAACCAGATGACTGTGCTACACAAAGCCTGCGAAAGAAAAAAAAAAAAGATCTCATTGCACATTTGAAAGGCTGACAATCATGTAGAAATGTGTCAGGCATCAGTTTAAGATGTTGCAGTCAATCTCACTTAGATCTCAATACCATTTCTTCAGACATTGAACAAAGGAGGTTTGTTAAATGTAAATTGAAATCTTGTTTTATGAAATTTATTATAAATTCCCCCAGAATGTGGTTCAGCACTGTTGTCCCTGCAGGATTTTGTCTGGAAGGGTCAAAGTTCATGCATGTCTGACATCCTACAATTGTTTTTAGTGGCTTTCCTGTTACTGTCCTATGAGTATCCATATGTTGATCGACATACATAAAAAAATCTCTTTATGGAGCAGGTGCAGATGAGGATGATGAAGATGATTAGGATTGTGATACTGTCACATATAAATGATAGATGTTTTAAAGACCTGGAACTCATAATTTGGTCACTGTAAAACTATAATTTACGTCTTCCCAGATGACACTTACTTAATTTCTGTGCAAAAGTTTTGCTTTATCATAAAATTATCTTTTGATTGCAAGTTTTAGTGAAAGAGTTATATTTGGTCATCCTGTTTATTAGTCCAGTTGACCCTGCATGCGCTCTTCTGCCACAATTTATGAAAAAGTTTGGATCTCAAGGGTTGACCACGGGATTATTGATTATTATTATTCACCCTCTCACCTCAGATTCCAGTCGCTAATCAACGAATGCAGTCTGCTGCCATGCTGCCAATGAAATCGCTCCTAACACCTGAGGTGGTTTTGAAAAAACAGGGAGGAACTAAACAGGGTCTTTAAATAGAGCTGAATCTGGTCGGGGTGGACGGTGAAAGAAGAAGCTTTTGTTTCCCAGGTCAGTCATCGTGGAGCAGGGTGGAGTACAGCTGCTGCTTCCCCTGTCCATGACTTGCTGGAGAGATTTTAGATCCATTCTTCCCTGGGAATGCCCTGTGATTCTCCAGACTGAGCTGGAGAGGAATGCCTGGGATTTTGTCTCGGATCTGTTACTTTCACAAACTAATCTCGGAGAAGCAGAAAACAACAGATATTAGTGTTCAACAAAATGATTTTATGGTTTGCTGCCTCATCACACTGTCTCCTGTGATGAATGCAAAGTAGCATTACAAATAATTTAGGAGTGTAATTTAAAAAATAAAGATGTTGCAGACTTTTGTAAAAGTAACAATGATAGTAGAGTAAATAAGCTGAGTAGTATTGCTAGTGTGAGCAAAGTAGTGTTAATGCATATCACACACAAAGGACAAATAAAATGTTGCTGGGTTTCATAAATGCTCAATATAACGCATTTACAGTATGGATTATGTTAAACATTAACAACATTTTAATTGCTGTTTCTTTTAAACCAACAGACTGCAGTTTATTTTAGATATCATTTTTGTGTTTGTGTAGAATATATCAAACTGTTCGTAAGTGCTATTTTGGAGCAAGGAACTGGATAAAAAAAATAAAAAATAGTTCTTTCATAATACAAAAGGATGCTTTTCTCTCAGAAAAGATGCAATTCATGCTCAGCCACATCAGCAAAAATGAGTCATCAAAGTCTGTGTGGTGGCCTAATTCTAATTAGGTTGTTACAAAGGTTGTAAAAGGAGAATTTATCCAAACTGAAGTGCATCCCTCATTTGTGTGATCCCACTAGACTGTTAATCATATTTCAGATGCTCTTGCCCCCCCACCTCTAGTCGGCCTCTTGTCACATCCGTCCCTGTTTCTATTAAAGAAAAGATCCCACACAAAAAACAGAGCAGATGGCTGCATTGCTGCTTGGCGATGACAAGATCCAACAAAGCAGAAACATTAAAGGCTTAACTTAACTCATGTTGAGTTTGATGAGTTATGTTTTTGGTTGATTGCCCAGATAATCCCTTTCCAAACTGGAGGTGTGAGGATTTTTGTGTCACTTATTTAATAGAGTAATCAGAAGCACTGTTTGAAATGCTAATCTTACATGAGCTGCTCCAAATGACCAAGTTATTTTAGGAAGAAATGCATGAATCAGAGATTTGTGGCGAATTTCCGATGGATTTTGGAAATGTTTGACCTGCTGATGTGAGATTAAGTCTTTTTCAGTTTACTAATTTCAATTAAAATTAAAATTCATGAATATGTTATTTACCCCCCCCCCCAAAAAAAAACAAACAAAAAACAACAACAAACAAACAAACAAACAAACAAACAAAACAAATAATGTGTTGGTGGACCTCTCATCATCTAAGTTTCCAGCTACTAGGAACTATGAATAGCAAACTAGTTTTTGTAAATTATTTCAAAATGAAAAATACTTTATATTAATTATAAAATAAAAACAGTTCTTTAAAAAAAACACATCTGTCTCTCTGAAAAACTGAAAATGTACAAAATAGTTAAATCTTCAGGCATTTACACAGTTTAAAAGTAAAACCATGTCAAAACAAAGAAAATTTCTAATCCAAAAAAAAAATTTTTTTTAAAAATAGCATGATGTAACACTCCTTTATTAATTTGCTTTAACTACACAGAAGAATTAGTCTAACAATCAACCCTTGGTCACCTGGCAGCAGGATGTTCGTTTCTGCACACACTATTCAAGCTCCAGACTCACTGAGCCAAACTCCTGAAATCCCTCTGCAAGTCAAGTAGTAGGAGCTGTTTTCCACATAAACAGTTTTTACAGTGAAAACTGATTTCGGCACGTCGGCCATATGCATAGCCATTAACTCCCTCAGTGACGCAGCGTGAATGACCAGCTTGGATGCCACTGCTTCCTCTGGCTTCATTCTACATGCCTCACTAATGCTGAGGACAGCGGTGTGTTTATTCCCGCAGCAACAACTTGTTGTCAACCAGCTACTTTTTGGTATGATGAGGTCACTGATCTGAAAAAATGGTGCGATTTTTAGATTTTGATTAGTTGACTTCTGTCAAAAAGAATACTTACATGCTTACATCTGCCTTTATCTATAATTGACTTTGATTTGGATCAACTGTATTGAATCCACATGATTTATCTGTTCTTTAATTCTTTGATAATTTTTTTTATAGAAGTCCAATCTAATTTTACACTTCATTAAGATAATTCTTGTTGAAAATTGAAGAAGACAGCCTAAGGCAGATTTACAAAATATCTTGTAGATGCAATAATGTGACACGTCACTTACATTGAATCTGAATTATTCTGACAGCTGCATTTACATTAGCCTTGTTGAATCTACCCTACTCGTTCATTTTCTTTGCAGAGACCATTAAGTAAAGCAGTAAATCTTCCTCCCCTGAATGGACAAAAAGAATAACAGACCCTTCTTTGATGGTGTTCAACAAGATAAACATGCATATTCAATTTAACCACAGACATACTTCCACAACATTTCTTCTCTTCAAAGACCGAACAGAAGCACAGAGGAGTCGCTCTCTTTGAATAAGCCGCAGCGAATGAGGCTTCTCGAAGGGCTGGGAATAGCTGGGGAATAATTCACCAATTGCTCATGGTCTCTGAGAGGAATGGGCACACTTCTGGTGACTGTGCGTATGTGTGCATGACCTATTTCTTTCTTCAATTGTGTCTTTTAAAAGTGTGGATGCAGCTTGTGGTTCAGAGTTGCCTTTTTAGAAAGAATGTTTTCAGAACTAAATCCTGTCACTCATGCATATCGGTGTCACATTTTCCTCAGACGGTCCTCTTCGCTCGCTTGCTTCGCCTTTCTCCTGGAAGAAAGAACACAAAACGGGGAACACAACGGCACGTCTGGCACCACAAGTCCCGAAAGTACTGGAGTAGTAAAGTGGTGTCTGGTTCCGAGCTTCCACTTTAAACCGAGCTTTCAGTTCTTTGAGATGGTGGGAGAAAAGGAGGCCCCTGGATAAAGAGGAGGGCAGGAACAATGGTTAACCGCGGAGTGGAGTTCAGCATTTAGGGCTGAAGCCAGGCGGCACGACATCATAGAGGCTGCTGCTGCACAACAGCACTGTTTTCTCGTCACTTATCTATGATGAGGGCTTGGCTCTGACCAAATTGCACCCTCAACAGCACAAAAACACAGTCTGTGTGGTTTTATCATTCAGCTAGCAGCTCC
Organism: Brachyrhaphis roseni; assembly: GCA_903066815.1. Classification (NCBI taxonomy): domain Eukaryota; kingdom Metazoa; phylum Chordata; class Actinopteri; order Cyprinodontiformes; family Poeciliidae; genus Brachyrhaphis; species Brachyrhaphis roseni. Next base: position 97,936 of record CAEFZY010042985.1, read on the forward strand.
TCTGCCTGCCAAAACTCACCCTGTTCCTGTTTTTTTTTCTGAGGCAATTACTTGCAGTGACTCACTCTGCAACAGAAGGGTGTCGCAACATGATGTGACTCTCATTATGAAGTTCAAGTTGGTTTTGGTAATGTTGTACAATTTAAGGCAGACTTGTTAAAGACAAACATAGCACAAGAAGGAGGAGTTTAGGGCACAGAGGATATTTGCAAACAAATAACCATTAAACTGCTTTTCTGTGTAAATCCGCTGCCTCTCGTGAACTGAGCTATGAAAGGGAGATTTAAAAGAGAAAAACAGATAGTGCATGTATCTTTCGTTTTTATTCAGTTTTACTTGTACGTTTAATTTAGAAACCCAGATCAGATTGGGAAGCTTCTCTTATCAGACCTAGAGGCTTCCTTCCTTCTGTGAAGTAACACCATTCTGCTTCTGGTAGATCTGCCTCATTGCTCTCTTTTTTCTCTCTCTGTCTGGGATAGGTCTGTCTCTGTTCATGAGTTGAGGCAGCGTTGCTGCTGATGACAGCACTATTAAGCGGAATCAGGTTATGCTCGTGGCTCCCACAGGCACGAAGGATCCTTGCTCTGCCTCGTAGTGTCAGGTTCCTCTTGAAGAGAAATGTGACTCGTCTTCTTTTCCGAGTGTGGGAGTGAATTACCTTCTCATTAGATCAGTCTGATGAATTCACAATTATGAGAAAGCATTGATGCAGGTCATCCTACTTGCTTTTGCATGGAGCCCAGTTTTTACCTTTACTTTAAACAGACACTTTATAACATGCATGTCTTTGATACTTGAAGATCAAAGTGAACTTTTGAGATTCAGAAAGGTCAATTTTTGATACTATTACAGCCTTACACTGTTTGCTGTTTTATTTATCATACATATTTCTTGTCCTAAACCTTTATAAACTTTGAACTGTCGCTGAAATTTGCTATGCAAATAAATTTGACTTGACTTAATATATTAGTCATGTGGTACTTTTTGTAGTTATATTTTTGAGTCCATTATAAAAGTCCTCACTTTTAAAGCCCTGTGTTGGTCTGCTCCTGTTTAGTCAGTTTAATCTTTTACAAGGCCACTTTTAGTTAGTTAAGGGGATATTTTTATATGTTTTGATTGCTTTACAGTGATACATATTTGCTGTAGAACACATTTTACTTTTTTTATTATTTTTCTTCTTACTAATATTGCACGTTTATTTGCATTACTATATTCTGTGTTACTTCTTTATATCATCTAAATGTGCTTTGGAAACAAATCCTCTTCAACACAGTCTTTAAGTATGGCTTTAATTATCAGTGCCATCATTTTTGTTTAATTTGTCTAATAATGTCATTTCTGTGCTGTTTTATAATGAACAGAGATCCGTAACCAGCTGGTGGAGCAGTTTAAATGCTTGGAGCAGCAGTCGGAGTCTCGTATCCAGCTGCTGCAGGACCTGCAGGAGTTTTTCCGACGCAAAGCTGAGATCGAACTGGAATACTCTCGCAGCTTGGAGAAACTGGCTGAGAGATTCTCCTCAAAGATCCGCAGTTCCAGGGAGCATCAGCAGTTTAAGTGAGTTTTCCCCTCACCAGACAAAATGCGTTACATCTGTCATTATAACAGCAAGATTTTTTTTTTGTTTGTTTAATGGAAAATTAAAGATTTGTCATGTTTTTTAACACTATTTATTGAAACAGTACTTTGTCAGTGTGCACTTTAAGCCTGTTTCTAGAATCTATTGCTTCCTCTCCATTCAGTTTAAACTCAAATCATACGTAGAAAGCTTCATGTGTTTTATTCTCTATTTGGAAAAAAAACAAAGCAGCGTATTTGCAGCATGAGGTGGCTAAATATGCTAAATATTAAGTCAGAAAACAATGAACATTCATAAGAAATTTTCAAAGACAAATATTCAAAAAAATATTTGTAATAGATTCTGGACTTTTTTAAAATTTAAGGATCGAGCGTAAATTTTATACACATAGACCGATGAGAATTTTGTGCCCAGTTTCTGATTCCTAGAATGCGAAAATCTTTGATTTGATTTATTTATTCGGATTATTTTTAAGAACCATAATAAAAATATTTTTCTAACTATTCCACAATAATACTCACAGGAGCAAAGACAACACCCTTTATGGGAGTTGTTGTGCTCAGTATTTTACTATTATTTCAAAATTAGAGAAAAAAATTGCATTTAATATTTTTCTATATATCATTTCCCTATTTTTCATGTATCGAACAAATAACTCACTGAATAGAAATGTAAATGGGCAGAATTAGCTTCTGAATGTTATGTGGTTTAAATCTGATTTTCTAAGACTTCACCCATTTTTTATTACTCTGTTTGAAAGTTACAAAACCATGTGCAAGTGTAGAAATCTGGCATCATTTGCCCAGAATTTCCCAACAACTCTCGGCTGCATGGCTCACGCAGGGCATGAAATTAAGCTCCGCTGCTCTCCAAATCAAATACCTACGGCAAGCAGAAGAGCTTAGCTCAGTCTGTTAATGGGAGCACCGGGGCAGCTGTGTACTGGCAGCAGTTCTCAGGTCTGAATCTGTGTTGGCATTACATTGCCATAATGTCTGCTTGGATTTATTTTATTTTTTTTTTTAATTAATGCTGCAGGACTTTAGGTGTTCAGCTTCTTTTTTTTAAAATCCTCTTTTAAATTTGATAATGTGAAGAGGCATTGAGGTTTTGACCTTCTGGAGTTAAGTTAATAGAGTTACAGATTAACAAAAGCAATTATTAAATGGGATGTTTAAAACAACTGACAGATTAATTGGAAAGATTGGAAAATGGTATTTTATTATGACATCTAAATATCCCCTCACAGAAACAAACAAGCAAACATAAATACACCTTTTCAAAATAATTTACTAAGCCTAGGCAATTTAAATTAATATCAGCTGGATGCTGATCTTTTCATCTTTCTAAATTATGCATTGAGAAAGATGAAAAGATTTCTCAAATGTAACAACATACAACATACAAGCTTGAATTTTGTAATTACTTCTGCATCTTACATTTTAAAAACAGACAAAAGATCAAAATAGAGACTCTTCACTTTCTCCAACTGACTTCATTTTATCAAAACTATTTGAAATATCTTAACTTTGATGTTAGAAACTCAGAAGAAAACTTTCAGGTCAAACATGTTTACCACTGAGTTACATCAGACTTCCTTTGAATCATATATTTTAATCATTTAGGAACTGAGAATACCAACTGCTGCAGTTTTGAAAGGAGATCCTGTCCATTTTCTTGAAACAAGCTTTCAGTTACTCAGCATTGTGTGGTTGTGGTGCCTGATTGTGTTCCTCATGATGCAGCACACATTTCTATGAGGAGACAGATCTGGACTGGTTAAGTCACACTATATTTTTGTAAGGATTTGTTCTGCTAAGAATAGCCATTATAGAAATCTGCGTACTCTCAAAGAATCCAACATAACCTTTTGCATCAATTATGCTTTGCACAAATGCATGTCGCTCATGCTTCATGCATCCTATGCATTCATTTATGTTTTCATGAGCTTGTGTTGGTCTTTTCTATTTGGCACCCAGAGCCCTGACATCTGTGCTTGCCAAAAGCATGCTGATGCAGATGTAAACTCATCTGACCACAGAGCATCTGTCCACTGACTTTTGGCTCATCCTTTATGAGCTCACGTGTGGAGAAATTACAAGCAGACTGCTGCTGTTTGTGTGAAATTCACAGTGATGTACTGGGATAATTGATCCCAGACGGTTTTAAGGAATAAAGGCTTGACTCATAGTAGATATAAATGTCCTGCAGTTGATGCATCACTGTAGTGAACCACTGGAGTCTACAGATTATCTTCTTCAATCAGCAAAGGATTTGTCAGAAAAGTACACCTAAAATGGCATGTTTAAATAAAACTTTCCAAATCCAAGCTCATAGTTTTTATGAGCTTCAGACACATTCACATTTTCTAACATACAGATTACCATTTGGCAGCTCTGGTGACAATCAATCTCACTCCTGACTTTCTACCACTTCACTATTAATAATAATAATAACAATAAAGTAGAAAATACAGCTATGTTATAGCTCTGGAGAAGGTGCAAATATCTGCAGGTTGGGTGCAGGAATTTATCCTGCAAACATGTGGAAGAAAGCGCTCTGGTCACATGAGATCAAAATTAAACTTCATGTGGTGGAAGACTAAATCTACAGATGCTCACTGAGAAACATGATACTGGCAGCATCATGCTTTGTGAATGCTTTTTTTCAGCAGAGACAAGGCAGCTGCTCAGAGTTAATGGTGAAGTGGATGGAGAAAAATACATGTTAGAGACTGGAAAATACTTGACACTGCAGCAGAGGTTCATCTCCAAGTTAGACAATAAAGATAAACATGGCGCCAGTGCTACAATAGAATGGCTTAGATCAAAGCATATGTATATGTTGGCATAAATCAATCAAACTCCAGGCCTACATCTAGTAGGCCTTTTAAAAATGAAATTAGTAAAAAAAAAAAAAAAGATGAATGGATTTTAGCTTTCATTGAATTCACCAATTCCATTAAGAATTTGTGGCAAGACTTGAAAAATACTGACTGAGCTTAAGCTAATTTGTGAAAGAAAAACAACATGCAAAAATGTTATTCATTAAATGACCAACTCTACGGTGAAATACTTGTGGTTGAGATTGTTGAGAATGGTTTATAAAGAATTGACTTAGGTTACACTTTTAAGATTTTTATGAAATAATAAAAATAAAAACCACAAATTCCTTTACTTCTCCTTCTCCATTCTGCAACTATGTTGTGTTGATCTATCACAAAACAATAAAATAAATATTGGTTTATGGTTGTAATGTCACTAAGGACATAGATGTTCTGGCATTATGAATATTTTTGTGTGGCTGTGTAAATATAATGTGCCTCCAAAACCAATTCCTCTTAGCAACTCATCAAAATAGGAAAGACAAGCAAACCATGGAGTTAAGTAGATGTGTTTTCATCTTTCCATTGAATGACTTCAAGACAATATTTGACTTAACTTGCCCACACTGAGCAGGACGGTAGAATAAGGTAAAAAGGAGGTAGCAATATCTCAAGATCAGTTTCACAGAGCAGCAGTAGATTTTTCAGTTTTATGTTAGAGCAATAAAAAATTAATTTATTTTAAGGCTTTTGAGAGTAAATCTGGGGGGCATTATGTTCAGATTTAATCTGGAGTTATATTTCATTTGTAACCAGTGCATATTGAACTCAAAAGGGTTATTACCTTCCATTTTTGCCATGTTTGCACATATTACAGGCACACTTCCTTATTTTCTACAGGATTATGACCTCTGTTTCAATAACTGACTCCTTTCTGCTCCGTGTGTGTGAACTTTTCACACTGCAAACCAATGTTTCACTTTGTATGGACTCTAGATGCTTGTAATCAGCTGTGACACACCCTTTGCTGTGGTTTTCTTTCTACTTACGAGTAGTTAGGATAATCACAAGCCGCCAAAAACACCAAATGAGCCCAGGCTTGAAAACCACGTGTTTGTCCAATCAGAACAGTTAGCTGGCAACCAAAAGAAGCTGTATGTATCATTGGAAAGAAATGCAAAGCCTTAAATTCTGACATTTTAATTTTCAGAGTTTTGTTATGAACTTACTGCTTTTTAATAAAGCTTTATCTCTGTCTCCATGTACATTAACAGGAAAATCGTTTTGGCTACAGCCTTCCTTGTACAGTAGCTGTCATTACATCCTAGTTTATGCATGTAGCTGTGTTTTTATGCTCAGTAATTAAATATTTTTAAAGGGACAAAACAACAAAACAGCACAGCAGAATCATCCCGACCAGGATGGACTTGCGTATGTCCTGGATCCAGGCCTGTTGGCTGAACTCCTTCCTGCTGATTCATTAGCAAGCTGTAGCTTCTTTTGATTTACAGCTACTACAGCTACAGCCACACTGCAGAAAAACCAGCCAGGAATCATTTTGCTCTTCCCACTTAACCTCACTTGCAACAATGAAACCTAATACTTCAGGAGAACGTGCGGCCCTGTGCGACGCTTTTTGTTTTCTGTAGCTGAAGCCAAAGTTTTCAGAGCGAAAACAAGACAGAGTTGCCTTCAAAAATAAAAATTAGGTGCAGAAGTCTGATCAAATTGTGGGTTTTCCCTCATTGCAAAGAGTCATAAATATACATTTAAGGTTCATATACACACATACAGTTAGGCTAATATTTCAAAACACCATCCTTGCATGGGCATAGTTCTGCCAGGATTTTGACCACTCTTTTGGTAGAACTAGTAAAATTCATTTAAACTGGTGGCTTCCTGGCACAGGTCCAGTGTTTGGGATCACTGGAAATCATCCAGAGTAAACCCAATTATGTCAAAGATGTTTTGTTTAGCTGTTGATCTGAGATGAAGTTGAAGGACTTGGAAGCAGACATCTTTCTTCATTATTTCACCCACTGGAAATAAAGAAGAAAGATCACCCACTGATGGAAAGACTAAACATAATACTACCAACACCATGTTTAACAGTTTGCACAATGTTCTTGTGTCTTAAAGTCTCTTATTGACTTTTTTGAATGCATACTTGTGATTGTGGTCAGGTAGCTCAATACTTGTCTCATGTAACCCTAAACGTTTCTTCAGAAGTCTTTTAGTTTTGTTATATAGGAAGGTACACAGTTCAATCAAGCACAAAGAGGAAGTTTTTGGAGAAGGGCCTGGGCAAAGCACCTTCCTGACGCCCCCATCCCCAGAAAGGGAAATTAGGGCACAATTAGGGGTTCTAATTGACAATGATCCTAAACATAAACACATTTTGGAACAAACAAAAAACAAAACAGAATAAAAGTAAACTAACCTTATTGAAACTTTGCACACTATGTCCTGACTCTGCCTGTTCTTCTGGTGATAGTGGGCACATATCCATCTATTCCAGAAGGTTGTTATGCATATGCATGCTTGGCTATAAATACGTTTGCTAAGGGACATTCAGTTGAAGAGCTTTAGGGGTGTAGTCATATATTTTAACATATGCATGCATGCGAACTCGAGACTGCTCAATAAATCCAAATTGCTCACCCAGTGCTTGTTTTACAAAAATATTAAACATCCAAATTATATAATCACCATACCCAGAAAATTAAGTCTTCAATAGCAAAATTAAAAGCACCAGATTAATGTGGCTTTCATGTCCATGATGATAAGTAGATAAAAAATGATATTGAATTTTTAGCTTTTTAAATGGTACCAATATGAAAGAATTTTTTTGTTTGTTTTTTGGTATGCAGTCCTTTTCCCACTGAATTGATGTTTCTCTGTATGTCGTATTTACCAGGAAGTGGAGTTATTTGGTTTGAAGAGATTCTTGGAGCCGTTATCCCCTTTAGTTACGATGCAACATTGTAGAATGATGTTTGCTGCTGTTGGACGGTGCTTCAAACACTGACACTGAGTGGCTTGTACAGCTTTATACCCAATGAGTGCAACTATGTTCTTGAAGTAAGTCTCCTTTCTGGTGGCCTGCAGGGCAGAGGGTAAAAGGTTGAGCTATATCTCACCAGGCTTTGTTCGTTTGAACAGAGGAGCCGGTACTCGGCTCTTGTCAGGTTGACGAGCCCAGCTGGCAGATGTCAGCTCACAGAAGATGAATAGATCAGCTGGTTTGCAGCTTGTTTTATGTTTTTTTTGTATCTTTTCAAATCCCCGTCTTGTCTTCACCAATGGTGCCCTGCTTTGGCCTGTGTGTCTGTACAGCTGTGCCATGTCAAATCATGAAACTCTTAATAGAAAAGACTGAAATGGTGACTGGTGCCTCAATGCAGGAAAACAAAGAACACGTGAAATGGAGCCAAAGTGAATTTTATTCCCAAAGCTTGAACATGTGCCTCCTCCTTGTCTTTTGAAGCTATTTGTCTCTTTTTTTCCCTTTTTCTTTGACTGTTTTATGGAGAAGTGGAAGCGAGGCAGTGTGGAAGAGATTAAGGGCTACACAGAGTGGAGCCCTGAGTTGATAAATACAGACTTCCTTCTGGAAATCCTGGCTCAGACGCATCACAGGCTCTGAGGGATTGGATGGTGGAATTCAGTACAATTATAAGTAAAGCAATGGCCCTGTTTTATGACTCTCACTGAAGTTGGTTGCATGCATTCTGAGGGGAAACTTCATTTTTGTTTATCATTGTGTGAAGGAATTATTGCAATGTGTTTCAACTTTAGAGTTTAATCCTCATCCAGAAATGTTAGCATTTATGAATCATTCTATGTTGTTTGAAGTATTATTGCTTTTCACATAGAGTTTAATGGCTTGGTGATTTGTGCCATTTTCAAATTGACAGGTTTTGTGTCAGATGTTTAAAGCTTGGCATAATGTTTTAAAACATAACTCTGCTTTAAACTTTGACACATCTTTTTCCCTGGACTGAGGAACACGGCAAACATTTCTAATATTCTCTGCTAAATCTGTGAACCCTTCACAGCTCAGCTGTATCAGATAAAACCCCAGCCCTGTTTAGTCCGCTTTAACTGATCTCTAGTTTGTTTGCCTACAAAGCCTGTTCGTTTGGGGAGGTGTGAGCACGCAATGTGGCCAAAAAAGTGAACTTTGGTCCGCCTAAAAACCTAGGTCTCTATTTGGTTGAAGTGAATTCTGGCGCAGTTCGAATGCATGTGTGAATGCCAGGCGGACCGGAGAGCGCTCCAAAAGCAGGAAGTGACTACAGTGCAGGGATTCTGGATAAATACAACCAAAACATGTGTCTAGCACTAAAGGAAGAAATAGATTGTGGTCTTTTACCAAAGACAGTAGAGAAATCCTACAACCACTAGAATCTGATGCCACTTCATTTTGGTTTAGATTTGGAGAAGAAGGAAGTTGCGCTCATTGTCTTTTTTTTTTAGTAGTAGTTTTTATGTTTTCTCCAGTGGGTTCAGCTCCATCACAGGCGAAAAGGTTAACAGGTTTTTCAAAGGGTTTGGTTCATTTGACACAGTGCAGTGGGAAAGTGAACAGCAGCAGCTGAAAATGGAACAAATGTTGTAGATTTGGTCCCCAATTGAACTGAGTTTCCCAGATTATGAGGTGTGAAAACACCCTAAATTACTAGTTATATGACAAAATGGGAAAAAGTTCAAGGGATATAAATAGTTTTGCAACACACTGTGGTCAATTACTACTGGTTGAGAACAATGCAGTAGAAGCAAAAAGACTGTGTAACTCATTTTATCACCCCAAACTTCAACGGAAACCTTTCAGCTCAGCGTTTAGCCTTTTCTTCTTGTTAGTGATATATCTTGGTTATCAGAGGGCATGCAATCTGCAGGTCCTTTGTAGGAAGATGGAGGGAAGTACAAAGAAAAGAATTTGTGGTGCAGTTTGTCTTGTGTGATTGACAGTCCCCTGAAGACGTAGAAACTGGTCTGTGTTAGTGCCATAAAACAAGCCAAAGAGCTACAATTAGTACAGTGTTAACAGACTCGGCTCCCAGAGACGCTGCTGGTGAAGCACTCCGGCCTAATTAACGGCCCTCTGCTCCTCATTTCTGCGAAATGAGGGCAGCAGCGAGGGAACAACAGATTTTGTGTCCTCTGTTTCTTTCAAGTCTTCACAGCTTTTGTCCTCCATATGAAGCATTTGCACTCTTCACATTTCAGGCTCTCTCATTCCTCAACTTAATTCTCATTCAGCCACCATGTTGAATATATTTCTGTTTTTGTACTCACTTGTCATTTTGTTTGTTTTTACTAAGTATTAATAGGCACATCACTAAAGACACAGTGTCTTTGAAATATTGGATAATTGGTTTATAAATGCTATATAAATACCGTTATTTATTATTTACATAATTTTACCATTGCAAGAGTAAAAATCAAATGTTTACTTCGTGGCACTTGCTTACCAAGTAGCAACAGATTAGCAATAAATATTGTTATTGTTCAAAAAACATAAGATTTCTTCTGCTCTTTTGAAATACCAGTTATCTTATACTACCTAACAAGAATTGTGCAGTTGGTGAATTTTGCAGAAAAGTGAAAATGTTTTTTTTTTTTCTTTTTTTGTCATTGGTTGTAAATATATTATAAAACAGACATTCAACACAAAAGTAAGTCAGTCTTGTGTCAGTATTGTAGGTTAAATTAATTGTGAAAATTAAGTATAAATATATGCATGGGGCTTTTAATGATATGGCAATAAAAGGACATAGGATTCTACCCATCATGCATTGCTATTATCCATGTGTGTGGTATTACGTGAGGGTACAACAATGGCACCTGTTTTTAAATGATTTGGCTGTCTAAGAGTTCAAAACCCCTGACCACTTAATGAAAATGTAAAATCGCTGAAAAGAAAACCCTGATCTGTGTTTTCTTAGGATGATATGGTTTTTGTATCTTTGTTCACTTAGATATAAAAATTAACCCACTTTATTTGCCACTTATCAGCTTCATTCAATGTGATCAGCATCATGAAAGCTCTCTGCAGAGGATGCCTTTGATGTTGGTGGTGCTTATCCATTTCTCTTCACAGTGAAACCCAATTCCCCACCCGGTCCTGGTTCTCGTCCTCCTTCGCTCTCATTTCTCCCTTGCTGTGTTTTGTCTATGCCCTTCCCCCAGGGTTGTTTGATTGATTAAAACCCCAATGTGGTTGAGACAGGTCTGAATTGGTCACGTGTTTGCGTATGCATCTGTCTGGATAGATATAAATGCACCTTGCTCCCTCTGTTTGAAACCACCCAAGGCAAAGTATAAACTGATTATGCAGCAATAATGCTCTTGACTCTCTGGATTATTATGGTCACCAGCATTAAAAATGTATCCTTTACTAACCATGATGCAGTTTGGTGAAAGGGGAAAAAATTCTCATTCGGGGGGGGGGAAAAATAAAGCCTATGAAGTTGAGGTTATTTATCTTGTATTTATTTTACAGTTCCCAGGAACACTTAGTTGCTCTGGGTTTCATTCTTATGGATCCCCTGACACCCGTGTGTTGCTGTTGTTATCATTCCAGGAAAGACCAGCACTTGCTGTCCTCCGTAAACTGCTGGTATCTGTTGCTGAACCAGACAAGGCGTGAGAGCCGAGACCATGCCACGCTCAGCGACATCTACACCAACAACGTCATTATGCGCTTGGCTCAGATCAGTGAGGACGTCATCCGCCTGTTCAAGAAGGTCAGTGTAACTGTCACCCCATTGATCTTAGTGTGCTACAAGTGCACAAACATGTTTGACTACAAAAGAAGACATAAAGCACAGCTACAGTAGTTAACTTTGAGTAAAACTGTTGTCCTCATTGTCATGCTGTTCCTGTGCGTATTATTTTAATATTCTACACAAGACACTGGTTAATGTATAGTTGAGAGAGTTTTTATGACACTTAAACCCATTTGCAGATAATTAAATTGTGAACCTTACTATTTTTGTAAAACCTATAGAGTTGTTTTTGTCTGGTTTTGTTTATGTATGTTTGGCTTTGGAGACTGACAGTGCAATGTCCAATGTTTGTAACCTACCTGATGTTTTCATGGTCTATAGAGCCTTAAAAGCCTTTTAGGCTTTCAAGGCTAAATCATCCTAAACTCTACATCCCCTATGAGTGTGAGCAACATCTGGCTGACCGTCAGCACATAGCAGGAATAACTTGGGTCTTATCCAAACACCAGAATGATGTTTTCACCTTGCGGGTTTTCCTGCAGGTTAAAACTCAGATATGTGTGTCGACACCTTTCCAGACCTGAAAAGGAAGAAAAACCAAACCGGGTTTAGACATCTGTTTCCACATATGAAAGGATGAATGGATGGCTCTGCTGCAGCTCTATTTGGCAGATATATTACACAAAAATAAATAATTATGTCCTTTTTGTGAAGAAATAGAAACTGCTTTTCACATGTTTCTTGAGTGTAAATGACTTTCACCATAGTTTGTTTTTGTTAGAAGATGTTTTTTTAAAAATGTGGTGTTTATTGGTCTTAAGTAGCTTTTATATTTGGTGCAGGTTATAATAAAAAATAATCTAATAAGTGGAATTTGTTAAATGTTTTCATTGGACAGGCAATATTTTCCATTTATATTAATAGAAGAAATAAATTAAATGGTGTTTTGGGGGAAAAAGTTGATAGGATGTTTATTCTGATGGTAAAAAATAGAGTCAAAGCAGAATTTATGTTTTTTTCAATGATGAATAACTTAACTGAATTTTTACCTTTATGGTGCTTTAATAATGTCGTGTGCTCTGTGGTTGATGGAAAGCTAGTCTTCAATTCATTGTTTGCGTGAATGTTGAAGTAAACTATGTTAAAATGTATTGTTATTGAACAATAAATGTGGTGTTAAAAATCTAAATCTTTCTTTCTTTCTTTCTTTCTTTCTTTCTTTCTTTCTTGTTTAACTACAGGCTTATTGCAAAATAGACTTGGGATTTTCTTTTTTAAAAATCTACTTATAATATTCTGGAAATATCCAGTAAAACAGCTCTTTAGAGAAATGTGCAATAATTTTTATTTTTATTTTTTTATGCAGAGTAGTCATGATGTTCCTCATGCAGAAAATCAACCCCACAGTATGATTCTGCCACCACTACTCTTCACTGTATGTTTGGTGTTAGCCAGGCGATTAGCAGTGCCTGTTAGTCTAATAAAGCTTTGAGTTTAGGCCAAAGAATTATATTTTGGTCTTATTCAAACTAAAAGAATAGTTTCTTTGGTTATGAAAAACATTTTTATGACGTGTTTAAGATGAACAGTAAATAGGTTTTGCAAAGTAAACAAAATCTACATTTTTAAATCAGCAATGTCTCACAGCTTACAGAGAAAAACACAGAGAAGGCTATTGTTTGCAGGCTATTTTTAAACAATTAAAATAATTGGTTTTTAAAACAATTATTTGACTATTTATATTTGGTTTAGGAAATGCGTTTTTCTTATATCTGAAAGTTTTTGATTTTACTGTTTTTTCCCTTGTTATTTTCTGATTCTGTCCATAAAGATAAACCACTCTGAAAACATTTTGTTATACATATACATTAATAATTGTCATCTTGAAACACAATCATAAACTAGCTTGTAGTCATTAAAAAAAACCCATTAACGAAAGGATTTACAGATTTTTGTAGATGATTGACTCCAGTTGGTTAATGAATTGTTTTAACCATGTATCAAATTTTTAATCAGTTGTCTAGTTCAGTTTGTAATTATCCAAACTTTACGAAGCAGCTTCCTAGTTTGAATGAGACTAAATCTTACGGGGAATTCACAGAGGTATTTTTAATTTTCCAATTTTATTGGCTAACTGTACCTTTGATCACAGTTGTGAAGACTTTATGTTCCACCTGTTTGCTTATTTTGTCTCACTTACAAAACCATAAAATGTGAAGCTTCTGTGCAGCTACATATGTCAGATTACGCCTTTAAAAAATATGCATTTGAAAGCTATTACATCCCACCTGTCACGACTCTAAGTGTGTGTTGCATCATGGTTGTTGGCTTGCTGGGTGAACCCTCCCCTCTCATAAACCTCTGCAGTGCATGCTGCAGTCTGTCTCAGCTCAGAGCCATTGATGCATACAGATGCTGCTCACCAGCTGCTAGCGCCCTCAGAGGATGCATCATGTATATTGAGCTCAGAAAAGCTTACTTAAAGCTTAATGCTTGCATTCCAAGTACATTGCTCAATTCTGCAACCAATAATGCAATTCTTTCCTGTGCACATATTAAAATAAGGATCTGCTAATTTCAGACCCAGCAGGTTTAGTTGTTTCCAGGCCAGGTGTGAACAACTTTCACCTTCTTTTGAATTGATCTGTCTGATTGTGGTTTCTGCAGGTATTACAACAGATTCCTGTCTCCCTTGTGTAAAAATAAAAAGCATTGCTCAGTGAATGCATTTAGTCATGGCTTTGACTGTTGAAAACGGTTTTGTGGTTATGCTTTAAAATTATTTATGTAATTTTGTGAAATTGAAAGATTTCTTAACATATCATAACAAAGTCATTTTATATTTTATTGTTAAAATTTTGTTTGCAGAGGTGGAAATGATTCATCTAATACAATTATAATTCATCTAAACAAAGATTTAGTGTGCAAAGCAATAGAAGATTGGTGGTGAGAAGATGTTGGGGAAAAAAAGTGGGTAACAATTTGTAATTTGTATAAAATGCCTTCTGATTGCCCAAATTAATGCTTCTACATAAGTTACATGAACAAGTATGATTCATGTTCTTTCCTTTGGTTGCTTTTATCTGTGGTCTCCACTATATGTTTGAAAATATACTTCATGTAAAAAAGTTGGTTATTAAACAGTGCCAAATAAGAGAGCTAATTTACATCACATCAGAATAAGCTGATTTTTTTGGTATGTTTGCAGAGGTGATGCTTCCGTTAGGTCTGACACAGTCACACTAATGTGTCCTGCAGTTTGTGCATTTTCACACGACAAATAAAGGCTTTCTGTTGCTCCTACACAAACCATTACTATTTTCAATGTGACAGGTAAATCTGTCACTAAGCAAGCTAGCGGGAAAGCGCTAAACTTCCTGTGTGGTTTGATTGCTAGCACGTCAGTGTGGATGTGTGTCAAAAGTTATAATAATTGTCATTTTTAAGAGTTTGTGTTTGGGTGATTTTAAAGGGGATTTAGGCATTTGGTTGGTTAGTAAAGCTCTCCTCTTCCTCTTTGCATTATGCTTGAGTTCAGTGTAGGGTCTGCAGTGAGACTGCCCTGCAAACCCTGTCTCTGCTCTTCCAGCCTCGTCTGCAGTAGTCTCTGACCTTGCTTTCATCTTGTCCCATTTCTGTTTTCCTCTAAGAAACAGAGGAAAACAAACTTTGATGGAATCTTAGCAACACAATGTGAGCTCCATGATGAGGATATTTTTCTAGTTTTATCAGTTCAATCCCATGTTATATGTTAGCATAAAAGTTGGATTTTGCAACATGCTGTGCAGATTTGAGCTGCCTCGTAAGCTGCCTGTCTTGTCTTGAGCACCGTATATGCTGTTCTTTCTATTATCAGTTCTGCACTTGACTCTTCAGTTTTCAACATGGGTTAAGAGAGTCAGGCTTTTAAATTACAGTGAGAACAATCACACTAACAGTGCCTATGATCACATAACCCAACACTGTGCCCCTTTAGACCACTAAAGTGTTTCCTAACAAAGTCAGGATGATAATTGTTTTGGTCACGTTTCAAGATGTGAATGGTTGTCGACTTGCCTGGGGAGACGGATCAAGGCTGCAGTTTTTTAAGGAGAATCTGAGCTGAGTCATTGCTCCAGTAAATTATTGTTGACTTCTCTGAACTAGTTCCGGACATTAAACCTGCTGTAGTAAATGCCGTTTGACTCACCAAAGTCATATCTTTGGGACAGTCGACTGTGCTTATTCCATCAATAACAAACCTTTTTCCCGTCTTGTTGATTTCCAGAGCAAAGAAATTGGGATCCAGATGCACGAGGAGCTGGTGAAGGTGACAAATGAACTTTACACTGTGAGTAATAGACTGCGTCTCCCGCAGATTGATCTCTCACACCTCATCTCATCGCCGTACCAGGACAAAGTTTTTCATCCTCACTTGATCTTTCTGACGTCTTGTCCTATTTTCCATTTCATTTTTTCATTTTACTTCTTTACTTTATATTTCTGTGCATTATTGAGGGCTCCGCCTATTATGTGATTGTTCTTGTTGCCTTTTAGAAAATCCTTTAGGTAAAAAGCAAACACATGCTTTGCTGTAAGAATGCTAACTTTGTTGAAAACTTTCTGCCATATGCTTTTAATTTTTTTGTCTTGATTAGTTGCAGAAGTTGTTGTAGGTCATTGGTTTTAAAACAAATTGATTATTAAACTTTGATATAGTAAGGAGGTTTTTCCTTCCATTTTGTTTCACTAAAATCTGTTTAATATTGGATTTGTACAGCTGAGTTGATGAGAAGAAGTCCAGTTGGCTTCAATTTAAATGGTTAAGATTGCCATTTCCTGGATGTCTAAGAACATACACCAACAGAATGAGCTGACGATGAACGATGATGACGAACAGCAGTAGAGGGATCAGGTAGTTGTGAACGACTTAAAGGAACATGTGGCACAGTTTGTAAGCTGTAATCACATCCACATCTGGACGAACCATGAGCTCATAGCAACTTCAGGAAGCTGGGCTGAAGAAACACCTTCATGAATTCACAGATGCTGCCACACTTTTTGCTATCTTGTCATCTATCTAAAGCACATTTATGTGGGTCTAAATGTGAAGAAAGTTAATGCATTTTGTGAAATACTGTCTCCTGTTATTGACATCATATGTGTTACTTATGACACACATCTAGATCTCCACAACTTATTAAATTGTAAATTGTCATTGCAATACCAATCACAAGGAGCTGCTTGAATGCAATGTTATGCAGTCTATAACATTTCTCATGCCGTACAATAAAACTCTGATCGTCTATAAATGTTTGGTCTGTTGGATGAACTCTCACTGTCCATACAAATCTTTGTAATCGCAATGAGCAGAGAGGACATTTTTAGTGTAGAAAATTAACATGGTAGTAAAGCAATATTTGGATTGCCTTGTTTTCCTAAAACCACCTAACTACAGTACCAGATGTGTAGAAAGGCAATACTGACGCAGCGCATCGAAAGGCAGATATGCAGAAGTGTGACAGGGGAATTAGGGATAAGTCGTCACTTGGAAACCCTTCCTGCCAGTAATATTTACTAAGTCTTTTCTAGTTGTTCATGCAACATGTTGACTAACTAAGATGCAATATTGCGTGGAGTTTGTAAAGTTTGGAAATCTCGTCATTTTTCTGAGACTGAAGGGGACCAGTAACAGCTTCTCTAAGATCACTGTCTTTTTTTCTGCCTGATCTTATTAAGATCAGACAGAAACTTGCTGTGATGGAAAGAAGTGACCACTAACTCCCTAGTTCATAGAAACAGTAACTACTTCTAGATTTTAGTATTTTCTGTATTTTTGTGTTCTTAAACAGTTTAATAAGCCATGTGTTGTTTCTCAAAGATACAATTGTCATATTTCAAAAAAACTTAGATTTCATTTAAATATGTAGTATTTTGATTTGCAAAATCTATCATTACAATTGTGATAAAGACTATAGCTTTGTCAAACTGGTTTTGTTTTAAGGTTAATCAGTAGAAACTGTTTTAGGAAAGTAGAGGGATGTGTCATCTGAGTCTCATTTAAACCCACTGACGTTGGTTTTCATTTAACTCTGTACTTTCTGGTCTTTGAACACTGCTCTTTTAGATGCTGTCACTTTGTTGCATGATTCATATTCAGGTTAGTATTATGACTAGTTTTATCTCCTGGTATAAATTAGTTAGGTTGTCTTGGTTACACGCTTTATTGCTTATTTTCTTGCCTACTTTATACCAACATTTCATCCTTAATACAGAGCTTAATATATCAGCCCACTATTTGAAGCTACAGTATAACAGCTTGAACTCTGTGTGTTTATGGGAATTTTTGGCCCTTTTCCCAGAAGTGTTTTTGTGAGGTCAGACACAAATTAGGACAAGAAGGCCTAATTTGTGGTCTCCCCTCTAACTCATCCCAAAGAGGTTCTGCCACATTGATGTCAGGACAAAAATAAGTCCATAAAGACTTATTTATGGACCACATCATGGTACACTGGTGTCTTGTCATGTTCAAACAGAAAAGGACTCTCCCCACACTGTTCCACAAAGAGCTAGGAGCCTAAAATAGTCCTAAATGTCTTGCAATGCTGATGCACTAAGGGTTCCTCTCACTGGATCTAAGGGGATGAATCCACACCACAATCGACTCTGCACCAAACTTGCTACTAGACTTGCTGCAATGCAGTCAGACAAGTTTCCCTTCTCCTGGCAACTGCAAATTTCAGTCTCATCATGGATTGCCAGATGAGAGACATGATTCAACAGTGCAGAGAACTTGTCTCCTCTGCTATAGAGTTCAACTGTGACCTGCTTTACACCCTCATTCAACGCTTTGCATTGCACTTGATGATGTAAGTTTGGATGCAGCTGTGTGGCCATAGAAACCCATACCTTGAATCTCTGTACACACTGTTCTTAAACTGATGTAAAGGTCATACAGAGGATTAGAGGGTTGTGTCTTTTAACTTTCTAAAATTTCTCACCTCTTCACACTAATGCCTCAGCATCTGCTGACCCTCCTCTGTGGTTTTCCACGACCTTTCACTTTGAGTGTGATCTGCGGTCGGAAATTTAATTGCTCGCATGGTATCACATTTGAATTTACTGAATTCACTGAGCTCACCCATAATTTACCTGAGATTTTCCAAATGTTGACAAATCCAGCATGTTCCATGTCAGACAAAATGCACAAAAGAAGAAAATTACTGCAATAAATTCAGCTTTCTATCTTGTGACTTCTGTCAGCTATAGATGAACAGTCAATATGATCATGCAGATAATAGTTTCAGAAACTTCTAGCACCTTTTGTGCTTCTCTTAGCTCAGTGGTTCCCAATCACTGATCCATCTTATGATTCTGGTGTTTTCAGGGAGAGAAGAAGAACATGCAGAATACTGGCCCTTCAGGTCTAACTCTGGATATGTTTTAATTGTCTCCTTGCTGTTGTGATTAGCAGGCTTCAGCAGCACTGATGGCATGGAGAGAAGGTCATGCAGTCATTTCAATCAGATGTGCTGGAACAGAGACACATCTAAAACATATAGGACAGGGTTGGGAATCACTGTAGTAGCTCAAGAGTATTGTTGTTAGAATGACCTGCTTCCTTGTAACATGTTTAGCTTTTTTCAGCTGCAAGCAGCTCTCTTGTATCCTGCAGCTACTATCTTACATCAGAGGGCCTGTGAAATAACTTTATGGATAGATCTGTATTTACTTGACAGATTTAACTTCTGGATTTTTCACACAATAGGTAATTTATTGTTTTAATAGCGGAACTACTCTGTAGAAAAATAGTCAGTCACATTATCAGCACTGCATAGTTTATCAACAAAATTAATGGAAGCGATCAGAGATTTATTTATCTCTATTTATTTTAGTGTCTAACATGCTGTGGTATTATGTCATCATTTTACAGCACAAACAAAATCACATTGTTTTGTTAGGTCATGTGAAGTGCTTTACATATTTTTGCTCTCAAATCTAGTATTGTTGAAAGTTAGCTTGTAAACAGTGGAGCTTTCAGCAGGGGAATCCACACAAAGTTAACTGTAGCACAAGGATAAAAGCACTGGGCACTTTTTCTGCTCTGATGCGTTTTTACTGAGAGAGGCTTAGTGTCTAAAACTGGACGAGCTCCAAGCAAATTCAGCAATTTTCTGCCCTCTGAGGTGAAACAGAAGACAGGGCAGAGCTGACTTATATGACTTATTCATCTTAGCAGTGTGATAAGAGTCAAATATATCATTGGCAACTTTCCCCGATCGAGTCGTCTGTGGGTTTGAGTGTCACAGCAACAAACAGGAATATCAGATGCATGTGCTCTCAACAAGTATCTTTTTCATAGCTTTAATTGGCTGCTCTGCTCGCTATATGTTGGCCACTCAGACAACTTGTAGAGAACTACTCATTCAGCAGTTGTTTTTTTATTACAAATTTGCTTTCTCCATTTTCCTCCTTCAAAAAGCGTAATAAAATTCAGATGGTCCCTCTTATTATGATCTACTTGGCCTCTGCTAAGATCTGGCAGATAATTAAGCATCCTAATGTGGACATGGAGCCTCATTCCTTTTAATTGTGACACACTTTGTGGGAGTTATGTAAAACTTTGCAGCTCAGATGGAAAAAGAAATGCTACATCAACAAACTGTGTCTGTCGTTGAAGTGAATCGTTTCTGTGCAGAAGCCAGTACATTTTTTCACAAAGTACTTTATAAAACATTTTTTTCACTTGATACACTTAGTGCAAAGAGATTGTGCTTATAGTATTCTGTCTTTTCATTTTTGTCAAACTCTCAGTCAGAGTTAAGTATTTCCAAGTTTTGGGTCAAGTTCTTCATTTTGTGTGCACACTTTACTTTTCTGAAGTCCAATTAGCCGAACAAATTACATTTCAAAGAACTTCTTAGTCAGTTATTATATTTTATAATATCCATGTATCCGTGTACCTCTTGATACTTTGCATCGGTCTTTCACATAAAATTGGAAAAAACTCAAGAATTGTGTTTCTGTACCAGCAAACATATTTTTAACAGCTGAAAACCCAATAATGTACATATCAAACCCAGGGGCTGTTTATTTTTTTCTAAAGTAAAAGAAACATTTAACTTGATATTAGCACTGGCTCTGAGTTGAGAAAATGAGGGAAAGTCATGAGTCGGCACTTCCTATTGTTGGTGTCATCAACAGAGATCAGAGAAATATTGCTCTCTTGGTTTCTACCTGAATTAATATCCTGCCATGCCGACAACATTTCCTCCCGGGATCAATAAAGACTCAGCTCCTCTTATCTCTCAGATCCGCCATCTTGAGTCTCATATCTGCACGTCTGTCTCACATACAGGTGTTCTTTTGTCAACAACACCAGCGCCAGGTTTTGATGTAGCTTTATTCTTTTGATTTGTGATGTTCCTCATTCATTGTTTCTGTTTAAGTCCATTAAAGCTACACTGAACTTCATTTATTTTCTATGAATTTGGTGAAACTAGTAGGCCTGTTATGCAGATTGTTTTATACGGTCTGCTTTCATGAACTGGTCCAACTTTTATAGAGATTTTTCACCATTATTAAACAGACACAGTGTAATCATTTATAAGGATTACACTGAAGACAGTGTAATCCTTTAAGAAGTGTTAAAGCTGCCAAGGTTTTCCCTAGAAAACTTGCTCAGCCCGGTGGTTTGGGCACTCGGGCAGTCATTCATCCAACGGCGCGCTGTGTTTTTGAGTTAAAATGTTTTTTAAATTGACAGGAAATTTGAAAATATCACTTGATAATTTTGTGTTTTAGAAAGTTTGGAAAATTAATATCTGAACACCATCTATAAAGTCTTAAAAAATGCAAACATTTTTAAAGACTTAAATAAATTAACATAGCTTAGCCTGGTGGCCTGCAAGGCTTCTAATACACTGAGGGAAACCCTGAGCTGCTGTACATACAGACATACACACCAGCCCTAACCCTTAATAAATAAAACCATCGTTTCAAAATTGTTTAATTAATTCTGGTTATCTGATACTAAAATTAGTTTGATGATCTCAAACTTGTAAGAGTGACAAAAGGCAGAAACAAATGAGTTGTGTAGGGAGGCAGGCATATTTTTACTGCAGTGTATTAATTAAGAGTATGACATTTATTTCCAAGTTATGAACATTAGGTCTCCATGAGGTGAGAGGCAGCATATTCCCAGGATAGGTCATCATTCTACCGCAGCTTTTTAC
Source organism: Brachyrhaphis roseni (assembly GCA_903066815.1). Taxonomy (NCBI): domain Eukaryota; kingdom Metazoa; phylum Chordata; class Actinopteri; order Cyprinodontiformes; family Poeciliidae; genus Brachyrhaphis; species Brachyrhaphis roseni. The sequence goes on from CAEFZY010042985.1 coordinate 119,293, forward strand.
ACCTCATTATGCAGGGATAGTGATGTAATTGCAGCAGATGACTTGAAGATTAGATGTTATAGTAAAACATATTTTTAACCAGGCTGTGAATTTCTGTGGTGGATGTATCAAAGTGGTTCTGAATAAAGTATTTTGTCCTCTTTTGTATTGCTCTTTATATCTACAGAGAGAGTTTTAATATATATATTTATATTTTTGTTATTATGATATCCTTACCTTTAGTGATTTTATCCAAACTGGGCAATGCATGTTTTGGAAGATCTGCTTTGGTTTTAGCTTTAGTGTAAGATAAAACATTGCACATTAATAAAATCCCCAGCCTTTTATTTCACTGTCTTTTAAATCACAGCTTAGAAACAGGCAGCCCTTGGCTGTTGTCACAGGACTCAAGCACACACACACTTTTTGTAGAGACAGCTAAAGCAAAGCATTTCTGCAAATTACTCGGTCTTACTAGCTGCGGGTGTTGTAGATAAGAGACTCAGTGACAACTGGAGGTTTAACAAATTTTAGAAAAAGTTCATCAAAGTTACAACAGCAATGTTTATCACTCAAAATGTTGTGTATAGTGTTAGAAAAATATCTGGCTGCTCTAATAAACCTGTGTGTAATATTTGGCATTTTCTGTGAAAGATAATATGGGGGTGTCCTAATTTATTCTTCACCAATGAAGAACTTATTTTAATAAATTGCATTCTGCAAAAAATAGTTTTACATAATTTCTTCAGTTTCAATTGTTTGGTTATTACACCTGAACTATTATGCTTTATGACATAACACAGCATTGGATTAAGTAATGTCTTTTTTGGGCCATTGTTACCTAACTGCATAAAGTCCTTTAGCAGTGCAATATGTTTGCCAATACTTAACTGGAATAGTTTTTGGACTTACCAAAACATCTGTGGCAGTCTGGCTTTGGTGGAGATCACATCATGTATCCTGTCTGCTCAGATGTGTAAAAACTCGGTGCTGAAGTGTTATTGACCTTAAGCTGCATTTTCATACACAACTAACATGAAAGAGGAAGTAGTGATAAATTACAGTTGTGTAACCCAACAAAAAAAAATGTATCTGCAGCTTCCAGATGAAAGGCATCCAGCTGTTTGGTGATTGTTTATATTGACTGTCAAACATCTTGAGGTGTTCATAGTAAACTATGTCCAGTTGAGCTGTTTGAAGATGCCTTTCACATCTGGACTTTTCTTTATGAGGCTTAAAGATTGAAGAGGAGAGTCTGTCCAGAAGCATCTGGGACAGGTTAAGACATATTAAGGGCACTTCTGTCTAGTCTAATGATGATTATTTTTTTAGTCTTGAGGAAGAAGTATATTTTGTGTTAGAAGAGATCAAAGTAACAAAATAATTGTAGAAAACATGTAAAACAACATCAGCACGTACAAAAAGTGAGAAAAGAGCTGGGGGTGAGATGATAAATTGGAGATATGACAAGTGGGACGAAACTGTAAACAACCCTGTATCCAATTAAATAATCCTCCAGTTGAGTCATCTGTGTTTTCTGGGATATTGACATCTCAAACGGATCCACCGGGCATCAACGAAAAGGCAAAAATCAAAGTAGACTTTCAAAAGCATGAACTCTGGAATAGAGATGATATTTCCTTTAAAGATTTATTTTTTTCTTACTCATGCTGCAGGCTGAGATAAGGAGGCTTCAAACCAACAATAACAGTTGCAATTCATTGCACAAGTGTGGCTCATGTGTAAATGAGGACAGCACATATTGGTGTGTTGTGAATTTCAGTTTTAGGGCTTGAGTGACATATATTAATCCACCTCAGCTTGTGTTAGTTAATGCACCGGTCCCAACATATTCCACCCGCAAGGGGAAAATACAAAACAACCTTTTGTCTCAGGCTGTTAACAAATATTGCTGAAAAACTTTTCAATTTTACATTTCTTGTTTCGTCTAGAAACATAACTTTGTAAGAGAAGCATCTTATTTTTCATTCTCTGTGTTTTTTGTCCTGTCAGTGTGTCGATGCTCTTCTGTTGTTGTGTGCACAGTAATGCACTTGCTACTGAAGATCTCAGTTTTTTGCGAGTTTTAACTGAATTTGGGCAACAAAACAAAACTGAAAAGGTGATTAGTTGTGATTAAAATACTTAGATTAGTGCGAGCTGAATTCAAGATACTTAGTGGTCCATAACCACTAAGTATTTACATGCATTTTTTATTTATTTTATTTTATTTTTTATAAAGTGGTGAATTGTGGAGTCATTTTCAACAGTCAGTCTCTTACTTGAGAGAGGATGATCAACTGGACTGACTGTTAACAACTATTGAAAATCCCACTTTAGAAAAAATGCAATCTACTTGTATAACTGGAACAATGTCTTTCTTGTCTCCCTCCAGGTGATGAAGACATACCACATGTACCACACTGAGAGCATCAGCGCTGAGAGCAAGCTGAAAGATGCAGAAAAGCAGGAGGAAAAGCAGTTCAGCAAGTCCGGAGATCTTAACGTCAACCTCCTGCGCCATGAAGACCGCCAGCCGCGGCGCAGCTCTGCCAGAAAGATTGAGAAGATGAAAGAAAAGGTAAGCATGTGTAAGAAGAGAAGAGTGTCGTGTAATTATCCCTTGCACTGGATTCATGCATGCTATATAAATTTTTAACTCTCCACTCAGGACTTGGACTTGAAAAACCCTTGAGGAAAGTCTCATCAGTTTTAAATGTTTATAGTTTGAGCTGGAAAATTTTGAGAGAAAAAGTCTTGCAGAGAGAGAAAGCAATTTAACATCAGACAGTCATAGGAGCAGTCTGAGGTCTTCAGCCAGATCCCAACCTAGCAATAACCCAACTCCCTCTCCAGCTTATGCAGATTTCCGCTTTGTCTGCCAGACTAGCCAGGCTCTTGTTCTCTTGAGCCTTCTGTCCTTCGGATGCGACCATGCGTTTTATATTCTGAGCTTACTCCTGAATTTCTTTATGCAAATAGAGAAACTCCTATTATCTCTGAGGAGCAGGAAATCAAAACTTCTCCATAGCCTGCGAACTTCAGTGGCTCCACCTGTTCTGAAAGCTCCAGACTATTTATAACACAAAGTCGCAATGAGGATTCATCTTTTTTTGTTTTTTTTTCGTCTCTCGACTGCAAGCTCGTCTCTTAATACTCTGCATGGAAGTGGGTTGAATGCAAAGGAAGGAAGAGAGTTACTCATTTTTCCTTCCTTCTACGCACACAATAGCTTTTTGAAATTGTAAATAGAAAACTCGTGTAAATCGGGAAATGTACAAAACCAATGAAGAAGACGAGGCTTTTCTCTGATTTGCTTGAGAAGGGCATAACTTTAATCTGCCAAACAATTAAAGCACTGAAAATCCAATCAGGTGGTAAACAAAAATACTTGATAAATATTCAGCTAGAGTGCCATGAAAAACACCACACTTTTAGTCACATTACATCCTCAAATATCAAGGTATTTTATTGAGACTTTTGGTGATTGACCAGCACAAAGTACAACACAGTTAAGTAGAAGGAAAATGGAGCATTGTTTGAGTCACTCATTTGTGCAGCTCTGTTGTGAGATAAAGTTTCCCATTGCTATCTCAGGTTAGCATACAGTGAAATTCTAGAAAGCAAATCTCAAAATGTCAACATACTTCTGTCATTTATAAAGCTGTTCAGTAATATTTAAAATTGACAACTGTGTTGAGTCGCTAAGCATAAATAGGGTTTAAATCTGGTCCCTTTACCGGTTCGGTGCAACCACAGGAATCCCTTCAGTGGGAAACCTGTAGAGGAGAGTAATACTAACAAAATGCAAATCCAGCTCAGTTTTTCAAACATAATACTGTCTAGAGGCAGATTGTTTTTAGCCTTCCTTCAAAATTTCTAGGCCATCTCTACCTGTCTCTTCATCCAGACTGTTTCTTTGGCTTACATGAAGACTCCTCCATTGCTCCATTTAGAAGCACTTTCCCTTCATCTGCCTCTCTTGTTCTCTTCTCTCCTCCTCAGAGGCAAGCCAAGTATTCAGAGAATAAGCTGAAATGCACAAAAGCCAGGAATGACTATTTGTTGAACCTGGCAGCAACCAATGCAGTGGTGGCAAAATATTATATCCACGACGTCTCCGACATGATTGATGTAAGTATGCGCTTGGAGCATGTGTTTGTCTCTCTCAGCCGGGACCTCTGGTGTTGATTTTTCTCTGCAGCACTGTCACTTTTCTCGCCATCTGTTCTCATGTCTCATTCCCTCTCAGCCTGTTTGCTGTTTGTTTTCAAGCTGCTCTGCTGGCCTCGGTAAACGAGGATGCTGCCATTTCTTTATTATTAATTGCTGCGTAACAATCCTTGACACAAATTTTTGGTGACTGTCGACAGTTGACGCAATGCATTTGTTCTACTTCAACAGTGATGTGTAAGCATGTTTCTCACTGATAAATTAACGAGGCTTCATCGGTGTTGACAAAATGTTATTCGTTCTGCCTGTCTCTGTCATGTTATTAATTAGTTGCTTTCAGGAGTTCTGCAGAGTAAAATTCAGTGAAATACAAATGATTTAGAGGCAGTTCTGATGCAGTAGTGTCTTAACTGTAAGATAACAGTAATAAACTCTTCATAAGTGTTTAAAATGGTTGCTCAGCTCCTAATATATGCTAAAAACTGTTTGTCTGATTGGCTGTAGTTGCTCGGCACTCAGGGACCAGAGGAACATTAATATGAATTGAAAAAGAAAAACATTCCTTTTTAATGAACACATTCTTACTTTGTCTTTGCATACAGTGCACCTTTTTGCAGTGAGGTGCAAAATTGATTCATTAATTCCATCACTTATCAAAGTTTCCCCTTCAATTACAGAGTGTGTGCCCTTTTGCCACAGTCTAATTTGTTTCACCACAGTCATAATGAATTGAATGAAAATGCTTATTTTCTGCCACTTTATTCTGTTATGTGGTACTTATTACTATGGCTAATTTGTTTAAACAGTTTTTGCTTTTGATTACTTCAATAAAATGTGTGTTTCAACACAATCATGTTTTGGAGATCTGACTGGAAAAGAAAATGGAAGATGAAAACTGAAACGGGTTCTTGATAAACTCTTTCCTAGAGTAAAAACATATTGGTTTAGCAGAAATGACAGGTCACACCATGAAAAACCGAGCAGACGTAGAGCTGATCAATGTAAAGAGTCTGGAATTACAGCTGATAAGGAAAATTTAAAACTGTTATATATGGGCTTTGATTTGATGTTATGTGACAGTTTAGCAGTAAATGTATGATAGTAATGTTGTTTTTTTCCCCACACAATCTTAAATCATACAGTTCTGCGAAAGTTTCAGTTTTTGCTTTTTTGTCACTCTAAACTATTTCAGATTGTCAAACTATTTATTTTTAATCAGACAAAGATAACCAGAACAAAAAAACAAAAATCAGTCTTTAAAGCAAGAAAGCTATTCTAAAACAGCGTTGAAAATAGAACTGCCCCTCTTCATATCATCATAAATTAATACTGATTAACCACGTCATTTGAACTCTTCTTTTTGTGATTACTCTGGTCATCCTTGTCTGACACTGACATTTGTTTCATTATTTAAGACATTTATGTGCAACAAAAAGTAAAAACAGGTGAAATATTTTTTCCAGTACTGCAACTCCTCATATTTCAAGTCAGCTTACAGTCCAATCAGTTTAGAAGCACTGTCATGTTTCAGTGAACACATCTTATTAAAAAACTTGTAGGAAGTTATTTGCAGTCACTTAATAATCTACAGATGATAGATGAACATTTTGAGAGCATTTGCCCTTTTGGCTCATTGTGTGGCTGCTGCTGGGGATCTGGTTTCTGGACACTAAATGGTCCATGTCATTGCAAATCCTGGTGAACTGCATCTATTTAAACTGATCCTCATTTATCTTTCCACCACAGTAAGTGAGAAAAAAATGCATTGTTTGTCATATCTAAGTCACAGCGAGACATTGTGCACTTGGACTTGATTATTTACCTCATGGAGGCAAAATGCGTTACAGGAAATTGGTTGTTCAAATTCAGCTGATGAGTTATGATCGCTTTGTAAGTGTTTCCTTAGTAGTGTCAAGGCATGGAGTATCAAATGTGGATATCAGAATATCTTGAAAACTAATATGTTGTGAATCGAACTAGCTTAAATTGCTTTGCATGTAAAACATTGATGAGAATGAGAGATACCACCAGTGCTTGGATTCACTGTAAGACATTTCAAGGTTGTTTAACTTGAAAATGAAAGTCCTCCTGCTGCCTTGAAAATGTAATTTCAGTGAACAAGAAATTTGATTTTGCTTCAACTCAGAAATTAAAGTTCATAAAGTTGATTTAACAACAAGAAACAAGTGTCTAAACAATGTTTATTTTAGCTAGTAGATTAAAGATAGCTCATTAATCTTGAAATGTGAATTTTAACTTAATGTTGCAATTTAAACCAAATAATCATTTCACAATATGAAAGGAAAAAACTGCCCTCACCCGAGTTAAAGATTACACATTTCTGTATTATTTTTACTCACATTATCAAGTTAAAACAACAAATTATGTTTTAATTAATTAAAATTTTAGTTTAAAAATTCTTGTTTCAAAATACATGAACAACATTTCTGATCTGATAATGAATTTTATTTAACATCACAAGACATTATCCTCAAGCTTTGCAAACTGAGAATTGGATTAAAATAAACATTTGCCTTAATAAAACTCAAGAGTCAGATCAACGTAATGCACCTAGAAACTCTAGTTTTTTCAACTCTTGGAGGTTTGACAAAATTAATAACAAGTTAACACAACCTACTGTCGTAAATTTATCTTTCACAAACTCACACATTTAGGTTCAAAATCTAAAACCTGCTAAATTCATTTGACTTCAAGAGAATATAGTAGACACAACTAGATGCGTCTCAAATGTTTCACAGTGTTTAAGCTTCCTCAATCATCTTCTGCTCCCAGCTGCTTCTGGATTTGTATGCACACATTCTCAGTGTGTTTGCTTGTTTTAAAAAAGGGGCCAATTTACTCCCCTTAGATTTCAGTCTAGTGAGCCGACTTGACAGAGAGTCGAAATGATGCTTGTGCAGAAGAAGGGGGTGAGACAACTTCCTCAGCGCTAAAGAGTTTTAAAGAGTGTTTACTTGGTGATTTACAGTGCTGTCAGCTGCCCCTAGCTCCCTTTAAACGTCATCTGTAGCATCCTCTGCCTAATTAGGTTACTTCATACAGCTCTGTGTGATAAGACTCTGTAATTATCCCTGGTGTAGCACAGTGCCAGCTCCTGTAATTCTTCTATTTTTAAGAATTACCATGTAGCAGGGCATGATTAGGCATTTAGTCAATTAAAGAGGCTTGAACATACACTCTGAGGTGCTCTGAATAATGTACGGTATTGTACAAGGGCTTTCTATACTATCATAGTGAGGAAGACTTTTAAGTATTTTTGCATTATAAGATTATCATTGTGTGATTAAAATATTACAGTTTCAGAAAAAAGTACATGGTTCTAATTCATTTTTTGTCTTAACAGAATAGAAGTAGTTATTCCAACTTTAAAGGTGAAGGTAAAGGTAATTTTATTTAATGTAACACGTTTTCAGCAACAAGGCAGTACAAAGTGCTTAAGTATCTACTATATACAACATTATCTTTTTGTTTTATCCTGTTCATATTGGAATAACAGTTCATTACAATAAACCTTAGGAACCCTTATAACGGAAAATCTTAATGCTTTTGAGAATGTAACTTCATATATCATTATAGGGACCAATCTGTTCTTGCCTAAACACCTAAACAAGCTGAAGACAGTATTTTAACTTCTCATGTTGTTGAAACTTTGCTAAGAAGCTATTAGTCCCAAAAAGATTTTTCCTCCTTTGCAGTCCCTCTTAAAGATACCTAATTATAATTTTTTTATTGTCATTTGTCCTTTATATTTTTTTCTTTCAAAGTGCTGTGATCTTGGCTACCATGCCAGCTTGGCGCGCACCTTCAGGACGTACTTGTCTGCAGAGTACAACCTGGAGACGTCGCGCCACGAGGGACTGGATATCATTGAGAATGCGGTGGACAACCTGGACTCTCGCAGTGATAAGCACAAGATCATGGATATGCATAACCAGGTGTTCTGTCCTCCGATGCGCTTTGAATACCTGCCACACATGGGAGATGAGGTGAGAGGATCTAAATGCTTTCATTCCCTGGATCTGACTTTTTATAAGGCAACTCTGAACACTTCAGGTTGTTTTGCGTAACCCAACCCGTTTGTCCTCCGTAGGTGTGCCAGGTCAGCGCCCAGCAGCCAGTGCAAACTGAGCTCCTGATGCGCTACCACCAACTGCAGTCTCGGTTAGCAACACTAAAGATCGAGAACGAAGAAGTAAGGATTTATGAGATTTGTCTGAATGCTTCTCATTTTCCCTAGACTACCACACCGCTGAAGGGTAAAACACCAAGCAGAATATCTACATCACCATCTGTTCTCTTTGCAATTACTCCCCAATTCCCTCAGTTCAGCAGGAGTTGAACCATATATGTCCCTGAGATTGGCTGTTTTGTCAAGAAGCCAAGGTTTTCTTTTATAAAGAGCAGACAGATGTAAATAGAGGTGGTAATGACTCTGGAGTCCCATCTTCTCGTGTTGTATTAACCGAGAAAATTGAACAGCCGCGCCATCACTGGGAACGACATTTATTAATCAAAAAGCCTCTTTGTCATGTCAAAAACATTGTGGTTCATCATAGTCTAATATGGGCCTGCAGGATGCTCTCAATTTATGCCTTTATTATGTTCCAATCTACCTAATTCAGGTCACTCTAGGCTGATTTACTATTATCATCAAATCAGAATTCAAAACAGTTACTTGAACCGCTGATAAAAAAACCCCCCCAAAACAAAACAAAATAAAAACATTTTGTTATCTTCACTCCTTCCCACACTCTGCTGGTAACCAGGTGAGGAAGACCTTGGATGCAACCATGCAAACACTCCAGGACATGCTGACAGTGGAGGACTTTGACGTGTCAGATGCCTTTCAGCACAGCCGCTCCACTGAATCCATCAAGTCTGTGGCCTCTGAGTCATATATGAGCAAGCTCAATGTAGCCAAGAGGAGGTCAAACCAGCAAGAGACCGAAACGTTCTACTTTTCGGTGAGTCTGTGTCGACCCGTCTGCTTTCTAATGACCATCGGCCCGCTGTGAGCGTCACTCTGCTCTTCCACATGCTCTGAAAATAGACTTGGAGCTACAATAAATTACATTTCTGCCATTTTTTCGATCCTGAACTGTTTAACTTTTATGATAGATTAACTCCGTTTGACTCCTTTATCTCATTTTACGTCCATTTCCCTCCTAGAAATTTAAAGAGTACCTGAATGGCAGTAACCTCATCATCAAACTGCAGGCGAAGCATGACGTACTGAAGCAGACACTGGGAGAAGGTAAATAGACTTTTTATTTATCACACTTGTTTTTTAAAACGATCAAAAACATTTTGGTTACATTTATATAGAGGGTACAGATAATTATAGCCACATTAATTTTAAAAGCAATAGTTTCTTAGCAAGGGTTTTTCTCCACTGCATAAATATATTCAGGTTAAATGATTTTTTTGTGAGATTATGCTGATTTATTTGAGGTCTTTCTACTCTTCTTCAATATGGAGGCCAATCAATTTGTTTGTTTGCATTTCCACAAAAGGCATTTTTTGAAAGGCAGCAGGGAACAGAAAAGAGAAGTGAGTTTCAAAAGGAGTTATATCACACTGGAAACAGACCACACTTACTTTGAGGAGTTCATTTCTCTTTATGCTATCTCTGCTGGTTAGTGTTATCCGTTTAGTGAATATATTCACTAGTCACTGCGAGGGTTTCCATTTCCAGGGATTACCTTGGCTCCACCTGTTTCCCCAGGGGCCTCCTTGTCACCTCAGTCGTGATAAACAGCTTTACACCCAATCAATCAGCTGGATCAAACCAGGGCCCATTTCTGCAGCTGCTCCTCCATCGGGGGTGCACCTAATATGAAAATGGGCAGCTGAATTGCTCACATGAACTCGGCATATTTTTTCATGTATTCCACACTCAGGACCCCTTAATTTATGACCTCAAATTGCCCTTTGGTTGGTTCCATGCTGGCAAAATATTATAGTTTTTTTACACTCATAAACATTTTATTCTGTGGTCAAGTGTCCACAGTGGAGCAGCTGAGAGAGCGCAGGAGCAGTCCATATGGTGCCAAAAAGGTACCACCCATGTTTAATTATTTAGTCGATAAATCACGGTTGAGTCGTGCTCATTAGCTGGCTGCCTCACGCTCAAAACAGGGTGTTTGTGCATGTGCGTGGGTGGTGTCAGGATGACAGAGGGAACGGGATGAAACTGGTTAGTGCCACATGGCGTTTACATCTTGCTGTGTGTGTTAATAAAAACATAATATCAAGGTCTGGCACCAAGTGGTTCTGTGCTAAATATATATGTATGTATTTATCTCAACCTAAGTTTCACAAGTGGTCATTCAGTCTATCTGTCTGTTTTTGTCTTGTCAAAAGTTGATTACTATTTCGAACGTTTGAAAAGGTCTTTAATTTTGAGGTGAGCTGTTTAAAAGTAGAGATGCTTTCTCTTCATGGATTTTTTTGTGTGTGGAAATTTAAAGTTTTGAAGGCTACTGACACTTCCAAACATTTCAAATAAGTTCACGTTGAAAGCAGACCTGAAATGCTAAAATGTCAGCAGGCTCTTGCTACTCTTGATTAGAAAAGTATTATTAAGTTTGATGTCGGTTGACTTGAAATGGGTTGTAAAAGAAAGGAACCACTGAAACGTTTTATGGCTGAAATGAGGATCAAACTTTTCTTATACTGATGTCAGATACTGGTATAATGCAACAAGAATCATCTCACAGAAGTTATTTTGCCTAAAGGGAGTAACCAGCTGTTAGGGGTGGGGCGTCATAATGTTCTCCTCACTTTTAAAACACATTTTTGTTCAAATTTTTGTTTAATGAATGAAACTAGGTTATTTGTGGAGAATCAGTCTGTGCCTGTGCTGTTGGAAAGCCACAACAAAAGGCTCGGTGAACCAGAACAGACATCATTCAATGTCACCACAGATGGACCCCTCCCTCCACAGCCTGCACACACTGCAGCTACCCCTGTTTCGTCAGCTCCAAGAAACCGCCTGAGACCGTTTTAGGGGGACCTCTTGTGTCCCCTGGGGCCCAATGACTGTTTGCTGGTTTTGTCCCTTGAATGGTGTTAGCACAGCTCTATTTATCTTGTCTTCAGCAGTGATTCTGTCTGTTTTGAAATCCTTTAGTGGAACAGGACACTGATTGGACTCTGCATAATGTGCAACATAAAGACACGAGAATATGACAAGTTCCTGCTTTGTTTCTTCCTCAGGGGAAAGAGCCGAGTGTGGAACAACGAGGTAAGATGTCGGTCCTAGTCTCAGCTTTACTGCTACTGCATTTGATTCAATTAATAAAAAACATGCTTCCAACAAATTCGAGGCTACTTTTTCACATCTTTGGATCCCTAAAAAGTTTGGAAAAACTAAAAAATGATTTAATTACTTTAAAAACAATCCATCCATCCATCCATCCATTGGAGATTTTTTAGAAATTTGTCTTTAGAAATTTGATAAGGAAATGTGTATGGACCCCATAATTCTAACAGAGTAATCTGACAACCTTATTTATTATTTATCTTCCTAATTTGAAGTTTTAATTTTTAATTACAATGTACAGAATCAAATGTAAAAAATCCAAAATGTCATATGATTTTAATGTAATTGTTTTAAAGTATTTTTCTAAGCCAAATTCTTGTTTGTTTCATTTTTCTTCAGTTTAAAGGTAAAATTTCAGTGAAAGTTTTATATATCTAAAGCTTTTGTTTAGCAACTATGTCTGTATATTTTTATTTTCTTTCTCCCTTTTCACATTGTCATTTTCATTATTTTTGTCCCCCTTGTCAATTATTCCTAGGCCGCCCACCCTTCCCCCTAAACCACTGAAAATGCGGAAACCTAGGCCACGCTCCATGTTTAACCATAAACTGTTTAACGGCAATATGGAGACCTTCATCAAGGTACCCCTGGTGGTGGTGGTGGTGTTGTATGACTGAACATCCCCTGAGGATCTGAGGGAACGCAGCCAGAACCTTCACTGTTATTCTCACAAAATTTAGCTTTCCGCTCCTCCCTTTTCCAGCTGCCTTTTGGTTATAACACCCTGGTTTAACCTCTAATGTTCCTTCCTTCCATAGTCCTGCTGGTATATATGGACACATTGGCTATCAATCATCCCTTTATTTCCCTGCAGAACAATTTAGTGTCTTCAGCTTCCTGTCTAAACCCAGTCAGCCTGTGACGACTGAGATACAGGAGAAAACAGCATCTTTGCTCTGTCCCTTTCTGCACCCAGTCCTGACTGCACTCTGTAGCGTCCTTTTGTGAATCCCTGTGTTTAACCACCCTTAACCCACAGCAGGGTTAATAACAATCTGAGTTTTTCTTCTAACCCTGTGGTTTCTCTGTCTCTCCTTCCTCTGCTTTGCTGCTTTCTTTCCCAGAGGAAGAAGGAATGCCCGTACTCGTATTCAGGTATCACTGTTATTGGAGAATGTAGTTCTGGTTGCAAGGGACACCAGACTATTGCTATACTAATCGTACTTGTTCATGTTCCTCTGCTGTGCTGCACTTGAAAAATATTTAGTATAACTTCAGGTTTTGTTTTTTTTTTGCTGTCCTTCTGTTGTCTAATAAAACATGTTCTACTTGTTGTGTTTTACATATTGCACAGTTAAAGATTGATATGCATGCCAGACAGCTCTGGTACAGCGCTTGCCAAAGTTTTCTTATTCCTTTCATACCCCTTGAACTCATTTAGATTTTTATGCCACAGCCAAAAACTTGAATGCATTTTATACAGATTCTATGTGATTGAACAAATAGAGATGGGAAAAAAAACATAAGAGGTTTTGTAATTTCTTTTCAAATAAACATCTAGTCTCATACATTTAAATTTAGCCCCTTTACTCTGGTACTCCTAAATGCAATCCAGGGCAACCAGTTATACTCAGAAATCACCTAATTATTAAAGAACTCTGATTTATTCAAGAACATTAGTGAACAAACAGTATCTTGAAGACCGAGGAACATAGGGAGAAAGTCGTTGAAAGGCTTAGTGTAGGGTTAGGTTATAAAACAATAACTTAAGTTTTAATATCTTACAAAGCACCATGCATTCTATTGTTTGAAAGACAAAAGAGGATACCAACAAACCTACCAAGACATTGACATCCAACAAGTCAAGTAGAGTATTAGCCAGAAAAGCAGCCAAAAAGAATAACTTTTAGATTATTTCTCTACACATTTGTAAATAAAGGCATGAAGAAAGTACCTGTTGAAAGAAACTTCTGTTTGCAGTTTGCCAACATGTGTAAAGAGCTCTCTGGATCAAATAAGATGCAAGTATTGGCTCAGAAGGTGCTGAAGGCTTATGCATGCCGCACTTTTTTTATTTGTAAAAACAAATTAAAACCACATATCCTTTTACTTCTGCTTCCCAATTGAGGACTACTTTGTGATGGCCAAGGGGAATGAATCCTTTTGCACGCCGCTGTACATGCAACAAGAATCATTATTTACAATTACAATATTCGTGAGATTGAATGTGTCTTTTATATCCATATATTTTTCTTTTGTCTCACAATGTTTCAGGATTCAGGCCAACCGATTCCGCTTGTTGTTGAAAGCTGCGTCAGATACATCAATCTGTACGGTAAGTTTCACTTTGTGCTTTTATCGCTGTTTCCTCAGAGCAAAAAGGCAGTAAAAAGAAACAATAAAATAAGTTCATTGTGCTCCTGTTTAACCTTTACAATGGACAAGAGTTGACTGGCACACTCTTTGAAGCTCTCAGCTGGCTGACTGTAACTTGACAACAGATCACACACAGAGTTTTGAGTCTCCAACCGGTCTTTGTTTCATCGGGTTCAGTCCGCCCCCTAACCTCTTTAGACTTCCTCCCTACCTTCACATCTGTCTTCAGCTCGTTGCTGTGGCCTGCAGGCCTCTGCTCTGGATCTGGACCTAATGAAACTACAGAAAACTGATTAGAAGCCTCTAACTAAAACCACATGCTGCCGGCTCACTGAGGGGGCCCTTGCCTGGAAAAATACGTATCTCTCTCTTTACGACTAGATTACATTTCCTGCCCTGTGTTATATGTTTCCAAAGCTCTGTCATGAAGCTGGTGATGTGGTTTCAAGATAGTGACAGCCAGCGTAGTTCTAAATCAGTGAAATCTGGTTTGGATTTCTCCCAGGGTTGCAGCAGCAGGGGATATTTCGCGTGCCAGGATCACAGGTGGAAGTCAACGACATCAAAAACTCATTTGAAAGAGGTGAGTCTATCTTCTGTGTTCCCAGTTTTTAATATCCAAAGCACTTAAACAGGACAAACCAATTCAGACCAAAGTTTGGCTCATCATATGTTGTTCTCTTTTAGGTGAGGACCCACTGATTGATGACCAGAATGACCATGATATTAACTCAGTGGCAGGAGTGCTGAAGCTGTATTTCAGAGGGCTGGAGAACCCACTCTTCCCAAAGGAGCGTTTCCTGGATTTCATCTCCACCATCAGTGAGTCAGCAGAAAAGACTTAAACAAGATGGGATTTTCACAAGATGAAAAAAGGAAAATTGACACCTTACATTTTCTTAAAAATAAGACTGTGCAATGCCCGACATAGACCTAATCATACCACCATGATTTGCCTCAGAGAACCAGGCTGATAAGAATAGCTTAATACACAATTACCAGAGATATTTTCTAGGTCTAGATAAACATGAAAAAAAAATTGAAAAAATATGTGGGAAATATTCACATTTCTAAACTCTATTTCCAATCCCATCATTCACTTCTGATCTCAGATTATTTCCAGACTACACTGTCTGGCCTGATTAATAAAAAAAAGAAACCTAAATAAGAACTGGGAACTAAAAAAAAACTACAGTTTTAACATAAACATTTGTAGTAATTACATGTTTCTGGAAAATCATTCAATGTTCTTTTGCTTAGCAAGTGGCCATGTCAAAGTGAAATTATTTTTAATTGATGTTTGCCATCTTTTACTGTCTGCTGTTTCAGAGCTGGAGTCAGAAGCGGAGAGAGCCCATCACATTCAGCAGATAGTCGTTACTCTTCCTCGGACCGTCATAATCGTCATGAGATACCTTTTTGCATTTCTCAATCAGTGAGTTTTAGTCCTTAAACCTCAAGTTACACCTCCTCCGCTTTAACAAACAGCGTGCAAAAATGAGTTTGTGCTTTGCATGATCCCTACAGAGGATATGACATTGAATCTTGTACCTTATTTTGCATGCAAATGTAATTCTCCTCTGTGTTGAGCAAACACCAAATAGATTGCAAGTAAAGGAAGGAAACTCGATATACCAGATATGCAATCTTACATGTGTTTGAGAAGTTATGTACAGATCTGAAAACTCATATCCTTCTGCAGCAGTGTAATATTCCTCTAATAACAGAAGTTATTAATGCTACCTTTACTTGCTGCTTGCAGATCAAAGACACTGACTTTATATTATGCTCAGTTGGAGCGATTCCAGCTGCACTGTTTCTGCCCACACTTAGCCTGCTAATAATGTGCAAAGACTGATTATGATTTCCTGTTGCTCCTCTTAAAGATTTGGTTAAAAAGGGTTACTCTGTAGAGGAAGCTGTATAAGTGGATTTCAATGTGTTTGATGATTGCAAATGCTTTTAAAGCAAATGTCACGGCTGTGAAATGTAGCATGTGAAACTGTGTTCCTTTGAAACAAAGTCCCATTGCAAGATTTATCTTTTATCACTGTCCTTTTCATAGAAATGCTCAGATCTGTCCCAACAACTCCAAATAAAACATTATCCTCAATTTACAGACATTTATTTCTTCTTTCAGCAGATTTTTTCAACTGCTTTTTAGTCTCTCCAATTTCTCCTGCTATATGTTTAAAAAATAAAGTGCTGGTTTCTTCAACAATGTCACAAATCAGCCATATACAGGCTGAATCAACAACCTCTGCTTTCTTGTTCCTCAGTCTTTCCCAGTACAGCGATGAAAACATGATGGATCCCTACAATTTAGCCATCTGCTTCGGCCCCACTCTGATGCCCATCCCGGATGGCCAGGATCCTGTGGCGTGTCAGGCACATGTCAATGAAGTCATCAAGACCATCATCATCAACCATGAAGTCATCTTCCCAAATCAGCGTGAGCTGGATGGGCCGGTCTACGAGAAGTGCATGACGGGTGGGGAAGAGTACTGGTGAGTGGTGCCCTTATCCGGGAATAAACTTATGAAAATTAGAGTAATTTTCCTATTCTCCTATTAGTCAGCAAGATTTATTATTTCAGTTTGTGCATGGAAATAGTTTTGGCTGTGTAAGTTATTAGTGATGAAATTTCACTTCACATTTCTTTGTGTAGTGACAGTCCCCACAGTGAACCAGGAACCATCGATGAAGTTGATAATGGAACTGAGCCACACACTAGTGATGAAGGTAAATACACTGTTGAGGTGTTAAATAGCAAGATGCGTTATTATATGTGTATGCTTTCAGCTTTAATGGCATTTGAAACAAAAGCCTCTACAATACAATGAGGCGATCTCAGTCCCGGCACCTAAATCCAGTGGAAAACATGTGGAGTGAAGAAACATTGAGAGAAGGCCCAGGGGGAAAATGGTCACAGTTTCCCCTCACTGTCTGCTCCAAACCTGTGAAATGCTGTAGAATCCTGAGTGCTGCATTTTTATTTTATTTTATTTATTTTTTGCAAATAAGGGTTATACAAATGACCAGCACTAGTAAATTTGCACAAAACAAAGTCAAATAAAAAATTTAACTACAAAATAAACAGTCAGATTCTTCCCGTGTGACGCTCTGCTACTGCAATAAAAGATTAGCTTGTTATAATGCGTTTTACACATATTTACCAGTGGGGCCAATAAATGCGGTAGGCACTGTGCAACATTTATTTTAGACAAGAGAACATCCTTGCAGACTTTTTGGCTCAAAATACTTTAAAGTGTAGACAGGCTGGTTGTATCGACAATATTTCCACTCTTGAGTATGTGCAGTATGAGCTGCAGCAGCTTCTGAAGGCAAAAAGGCTTAGGTGATGTTTGAAGCTAAAGGCAACTTGAGTAAACAGTGCTGGCATGCAGTGTAGTCTTTTTGATCTGTGTTGCTGTGTGTATGTGAGCGCGTGCCTCCCCCCTCTCTGCACTGACTCTTTGTTCGGTGTTATTCAGCGATTCTCTCGGGACATTCTCCTTTGTATAGTGTTTCCTTGCTCGTCCTCTGAGCTTTGAATACATAACTGGGCCAGGCACAGGAGCCAAAGTGTTGCTTACACACTGAGGGATCTCGCCAGTACTGTTTCTTAAAATTTCAGCTATGTAGATGACTTTTTTTGAGGGTGTTAGAAAGTGCTGACCTTATCTTTTTTGTTTTCGTTTTCTCACTTGAAAAAAGGAAGCAAAGCCTTTCTGGTTGCCCTTCATACATAACAGTTTTTAGTGTCCTCTGGCAGTAGCTCGTTTTTCATGAAAGCAAAACAGGCTCATGTTAATTGGGAATGAATTCCCTGCAGTGATGAGGGTAGCTTCTGTCTTTTAATTTAGGTTGCATTTGAACTACAGCTCTGTTCCATTTTTCCTCAAATGGCAGCTCAAACATCCATCTCTGTTGGGTTAAGAACATCAAACTTTCTGGGCGTTTTCTTTTTAAATTGTGTTTTTCCTGCTCACATGTGACCCCTGTTGAACAGTTAACTTTGACTGACCCCTGCTGGCCTATTGGAAGATACTGCAGGGCACTTTTTTAGCAGAGATGTTGTAAAGCACATTTATTCAAAAACATAATTTATTCACTTGTTTAATTTTTTTATTGAAAAAATACAAAACAAGCATGTATGTGAAATGTCTATAGTGAAATAATTTTCAATTAAATTTTCATTTCATTGTAAACTTCAGCCAATGTAAAGGCAATTTTCAAAAGGTTTCTACTTAAGTACATAGATTATTATTCCCTCTGTGGATAAATTAACACTGTTATATCGTATAGTATTAAAAATAACATCAAAATAGGCACATATTTTTTGCAATTTGAAGTAAATTATGCAATTTTATCAGACTTTCTTATATTTGTAAAACAATATAGACAGATATCTTAGTTAAAGGAACCTAAATGTGAAAAATGCAAATTGCCATGTTCAGTAATTGTAGTCTGATAACTAAATTGCACACAAACTGAAGTGTAGAAAAACTTGGATATTGGTCACCAATGTCAGTGCTTTTATAAATGTGAAACTATTTTATTAGAGTCAATGATTCTTCCTTTTTGGGATAGTAATAATCCAACTTCTTCTTATCTTCTTCAGCACAGAGGCTAGAGCATACATGCCTCATGAAAGGAGACAGGAGTGCACACTAGAAAAATAGAACGGTTGTGTTTTTGTCTTTGTTTGCATGGAAGACTTTGAAGAATAGATGTCCTGAACATGCCATGATTTTCATTTTGAAATTATAAATTGCTCATTGAGCAGTAAGAAGACTCTTGACTATGATAATAGAGCATGATTTATTTGAAAACAGAGAAAAGAACCAGAATGGGGCAGAACTATGAATAGTACACATAGGCCAATTTTTGCCTGTTCGCTTAAAAATAGATAAGCCAATATGTCTCTAATCACGTGTTGCTTCATTTTCTGAAATATATCTTATGTAATTTTGCTTGCGTGTGTTTTCAGAGGTCGAACAAATTGAAGCCATTGCCAAGTTCGACTACACAGGACGCAGTCCCCGGGAGCTGTCCTTCAAGAAGGGAGCGTCTCTGCTTCTGTATCACAGGGCCTCTGAGGACTGGTGGGAGGGGCGTCACAACGGCGTGGACGGCCTCATCCCCCATCAGTATATTGTTGTGCAAGACTTGTACGTAACAATGTCATCGGTTTTAGTAGAGGCTATGTTTGAAAAGGGATTTTGCAAACAGAGCCATAGATCTGATAGAGTCAGATCTTTCCGCTGAATAGATCTGACTCTGCTGTTTCAGGGATGATGCCTTCTCCGATAATCTCAGCCAGAAAGCAGACAGTGAAGCCAGCAGTGGACCGTTACTGGAAGAGAAGGGTTCCTCCAAAAATGACATCCCATCGCCGTGTGAACAGTCAGCAGATTACAACTTTGGAGGAGTCATGGGGAGGTGACAAAAATATAAAAGCCACATTTTAAGTTCTAATGGTCTGAAATATGCTGCAGTGTTTCTAATTGATTTGTCTGGCTTCTCTCTCCAGGGTCCGGCTACGATCAGATGGCGCTGCAGTCCCGCGCCGTCGGAGTGGCGGTGCGGAGACCCACAGCCCAACCAGAGTACCTGACACTCCGCCGCGTGCCGCTGCCTGTCCCAGCAGTCCTCATAAAATATCCATTAGCAAAGCTCGCATGGAAAGTCCAGAAAAAAGGCGACTTGGCACTTTTGGTAGTGCAGGCAGTATTAACTATCCAGATAGGAAGGCATACCCAGAGGGCCACCCACTGAGACCAGTGCCAGGGGCCACTCGCCACAGCAGCCTGGGGGACCACAAAACACTGGAGACTGAGGCTCTGGCTGAGGTAAGACTTTGTCAGTAACACATTTTTTACCTTATAGCAACAAACTTTTATCTTCAGTAGCTTATTAGTATTTGTACATGACTTCAACAAATCAAAATCTGGAAGGATGGCGTGCCCTCGTTACTCTGACACCCTTACAAAGTCTGAGTGAACCAGTGGTCACCTAATTAAAAAAAGTCATTTAATCTGTGTATAATTTAATCTCAGTGTAAAACCAGCTGTTCTCTGAAGACCTCCGAGGTTTGTTAGAAAGCATGAATGAAGAAACAGTATCAGAAACGTAAAATGCAAATATACCCAGGCGCAAAAGTCAGCCTAAACCAACAGGCTGGACATGGAGGACATTAATCATAGAAGCGGCCCAAAATCACTTTGGAGGAGCTGCATAGAACAAACAAGTGGCCCTGAAAATTATTGTTGACAAAAGACTGTAAGTGCCATTTGATGTCCAGCAGGACAACAAGCCTAAGAGCCCATCCTGAACCGCAGTGACAGTTTTGATCAAATCCAAATCCACATGTTACAATAGCCTAAATAAAGTCCAAAACTAAATCCAGAGAAATATTTTCTAATGTATTTTCTCAAATGCTCTTCATCAGCAGAGATGAAGCTTTTTGAGTGAAATGTCTCTAGATGTGTAAAAATAGTATAAATTAAGTCTTAAAAACTTTACAGCTATAATTGCTATCTAAAAAAAGAGAGATCAAGGGGTATGAATACTTTCCTGGACACTGTCGTAAATCTTGGTTTTTTTAATGTAAGTAGTGTAGTGTGTGAATATGATCTGCAGTTCATAAATTAAACGCAACAGAGTCCTTCTATTTTTAAAGAAAACAGTCTTGAACATCAAATTCTGTCTCTGTCTTTTTTCAGGACATTGAGAAGACCATGAGTACTGCACTCCATGAGCTACGGGAGCTGGAGCGCCAGAACACCGTGAAGCAGGCCCCCGATGTGGTCCTGGACACCCTGGAGCCAATGAAGAACCCGGCGAGCTCAGAGCCCGGCAGTCCGCTTCACACCATCATGATCCGTGACCCGGATGCAGCCATGCGGCGCAGCAGCAGCTCCACCTCTGAGATGATGACCACCTTCAAACCCGCCCTGTCTGCCCGGCTGGCCGGAGCTCAGCTGCGCCCCCCGGCCATGAGACCGGCACGCTCCGCTCCGACGCAGCACCGCTCGAGCAGCTCCAGCTCTTCGGGGGTTGGCAGTCCCGCCGTGACTCCCACTGAAAAACTGTTTCCCAGTAACAGCTCAGCTTCAGGGTCCAATGTGAATGTTTCAGGTGATGCCGGGGATAAGACTGGCAGCATGTAGCAGAGGTGGAATCTGTTGTAAAAGGGAGAAAAGATGATCAAAACAAGAAAATATTCCTTAAAGTAGAGAAAAATATTGTCCTCACTGTACAGGAGTCTCCAGGTTACCATGGTGACGAAGCAGCAGACGATGCTGTAGGGGTTTAATGTCATACAGATCTTTGAAACTTGACCTACTGTGTAAAAGACTATGTAAACTTCAGTTATACCTCAGCTTCAACAGAAATCTATGGCCATGCTCTTGTTTCAGAGATTTGTTGAAGGCCATTGAAGCAATACTTGAGTGAAAAAAAAAAAAAAAAAGATTCCCACTCGTGACATCCAGTCCAGCTGATGTTTTCCATCTCTCCTGTATGATAACACGTCACGTGGACGAGTGTCAAACCACTAAAACACATCCTTTGTTTACCGTCCAGGGCTCAGACAGTATGGCTCTGCATACAGGTGCATCTTGATAAGTTAGAGTATCTTTAAAAAAGCAATTTATCTTAATAATCATTTCAAAAACTGAATCATATTTATTCATTACACACAGAGGGATGAATTCATTACACACAGTTGTTTGTTTCTGTTCATTTCTTAACATGGTTGTGGCATACCGCTCATAAAAACCCCAATGTTCTGTTTCTCACAAATTACAACATCACCTTTAGGAAAAAAAAAAAATTAAACCAGAAATATTATTCTGCTATAAAGTTAGTGCATATCCATCTTGAATCCCTCATTCATCTTTTGACTATGCACTTGATATTTTTTGTAGTATTTGGGCCTGAAGAATTTGTTGGCTAATCAAGCAAATGGTGCCGTGACTATCAAAGCAAGTATTCATACTTTTGGCAGGTGTCCAGTCCTGCTTGAAATTTAAATAATCAAATCTATAAAGTTTCTCAGCAGAGGGAAACATGAAGTGCTCCAAAATTTCCTGGGAAATGACTGTGCTGACTTTGACTCAGCTAAACAGAGTGGACCAACACTAGCATTAGCGTCACTTATCCACTTAGCACCACTGATGGACAGAACCTCACACTAGGCCTCAAATAACTTAGTACGTTTCCATCCAGTACCTTTTCCTTCCACTTAACTTTCTAATAATATGCCTGGAGACCTTTATCTTCTGTATTAATTAAATTGTATTGCATACCCTCCTTCTAAAGGGTGGTTGGACTGTCTATTGCCAAACTGTCCAAGTTTTTCATCTGAAGCTTGATTTTAAAAGATTAAACATATAGTTAAAAGTTCTATATTTGAGAAACTAAATTTCAGGTTTTTACTAGCTGTAAACCATAATTTTCAAAATGATCAAAAATTAACATTTCAAATGTATAACTGTGCGTAATGAATGTCTGTTGTACTTTCAATTCTCAAATTATATTAAATTAATATATTTACTTTTCAATGATGTTCTTAGTTATTGAGATGCACTTATAGAAACCTACCTAACATCATTATGTTTTCTGGTTTTAGTACACGAACAATGTGACACCAGGGTGATATTCATTTCTGCATGCATGGGAAGGAGAACAAAGGGCAAACTTTGGATGGAACTTGTTAACCATTGCAGAAACTTCTATATATTAATCACTATGATGGAAAAAATGCAACAAGCTTAAAGTGTCCAACATTTCTAGGAAAAAAATGCCTTGTTATCGTTATGTGTTGGATTTAAAAATTGGCATGAGTGTGGCAACACTGCAGCAGACAAAGCATTTTGGCATGAAGAAACATGACAAATCAGTGCCATGGTACTAGAGCAAAATATTTTCCCTCCATAATGCATGGTTGGACAGAGCAGACTGAACACGGCCCTGTCCACGGTTTGTTCTCATGTGCTGTATATGAAATGCAGAAAATGAACAAACCACATAATGAAGGAATCCTGTAGGGAACTTGTACAGAATATAGAGCTAGTAATTTGTGTTTTATCATGTACAGGTTAAAACAAAATAAAACAAAGATGGGTTGACCTGCGCTTAGATCTTAAAACACATTTGTATTATTTTCAGTAAATTACAAGAAAATTATTTGATAGTAAAATACAGTTTAGATCTTCTACAATGTCCTCTGTAATTAGAGTGTGTTTGGAAATAGCATTAAAGAGCAAAGGCTGAATAAAGGATTTTTTTTGTTTATGTTGCTTAAAATATTTTCTATCTTGACACCATTTTCATCTAGATTGTTTCATATTGAAGGTTTATTTTATTTATTTTTTTTAGTTACCACAGCATTTTTAAGGTTCTTTTTCAAATTTACATTTCTGCAGTAAAATCTAGTATGGAGGTCAGAATTTGCCCAAATTGATTAAATAAATAAATCATTAAATTGTTACAGAATTGTATCAAAAGTAAATTAAAAATGGGAAGAGCTACATTGATCATTTTAGACGTGTGTAATTAAGAGTGTCCTAAATATATGTATTTTATCAACTAAAATAATAATTATCTCACTATTTATTGTTTATTTCATGGCTATTTGCTGTAATAGATCATGATTTTTTTTTATCTGTCAGTAAGTGGTCAGAGCTGCAATTGGTCCTGTTAACTAATTAAAACTGACTTACTCTGCAAGCTCACCAATCAAATGTGGGGTTTGTTTAATGTATATATATATATATATATATATATGTGTGTGTGTGTGTGTGTGTGTGTGTGTGTGTGATTTTCTTTAAAATGGTATTTAATTTGGTATTAGCCTTTTAAATATTTGTAGACACATTTATTCATGTTTTACATGTATTCATTTCCAATAACCTATATATTACAAAAACATCTGATGATTTATTTATTTACTACTTTATGGCATTTTGGACCTCCATAATCCTGATAAATGTGAGAAGTTTCTATTTTTTATAAATAGCATAGTCTGGTGTTAGCAGACTATGCTATTTACTTCAAGTCTTGTGTTTATTATTCCTGGCTGACACAGTAATGCTCAGAGTTAATACCATTCTGATTTTTCTATTGCTGGATTTGATCCACATCATAATATTTCAGTGTTTATATCTGCTGTAACTTCTGTCTTTTGACACATGTAGTCCAGAGACCTTGTAACCTGCAACCCAAAGAGCCTGCTCAGTTCTGCATGTTTTGCGCTGTAATGTGGGGTTCATGATATCAGACTCAGTGACTGTGTTGTGGTGCCTTTTCATGGTGAAATGCACAGATTGAGTCCATCTGGATTAAAAAAGTTCCTCTTTTTTTTACAGGGTTGAAAATATTCAGTTAAATAAAATGTTGCTGCAGTTGCTTTAGTGAATGGGAAAAGTGCCACAATTCAAAAAGTAAGTCATAAAATAGATATGTATCATTGTAATCATTTAGATTAAATTATACATAGTAAATGACTAAATGTTCATGATTTTTATGAAATAATGATGTAGTTGTGCTTGTCATTAAGTAAGATATTTAAAGCTCATTTAATTATTTCAGTGTTATGGACAAGGTGATTGACCTGCAATGAAATTGCTTTGGAGGTCAATCAATTAAATGTTATTGCCTATTTGATGAGCCCAGCTAATGATTTTAATTATTTCATTAGAAACTGTCGCTTAGGAAATCTGGATTACGAGTTCAGATGCACAATTTACTTATTTCATGAATTCATTAATTAATTGTGTTTTTGAAATGCTTTTTACACATTCATACGTGCATACATATTTGATTCACAAATGATTTACTTGTTGGATTTTGGCACTTTTGGCTTTCCATAGGTTTGGGTGATGATTACGCCTAACTCAGATCCTAAACTGGGTACTGATTTCACAGTTCGACCACAGATACACCATGCAGCCTGAAAATATTTGCTGGATGTAAATTTCACTTTTCAACTCTCATAAAAGGATGTATTGGTGTTTTTGTGGCGTTGTTGTTGAGAAGAGTGATCTTCTAAAGCTAAAATCAATGGTATTTCGAAGACATAAAGCGCCCCTTTCTGGTTCTTACTGGTATTACTCTGTGTAGTAAACCAGCTATCGAGTAATCAAGGGCATGATGGGAATTATCTGAATTTAATATGACGCTTAAACTGATCTAATATGTTTTTATTGTTTTCGTTTAATATTGTATTTCAGATCTTTTTAAATCCATGAGAAAGAAAAGTTCCATTAAGTATACGATTACATGAATGAAGCATATTTAACACTTTGTCTTTATTTATGTGTAAGAAGAACACAACATTTGAGTGCCTTTTGTGCACAATATAATTTTTTTTATTAGAATTCAGCTTTTTGTTCCTTTTTTTTACTTTTATACTGTAATATGTTGCCTATTGGTTGCCATGCTATTTCAAAGTGATGTTTTCTTTTTGTCCTACTTCCTATTGCTACTCAGCTATCAAGCCACAATGAATCATGGAAGATTCATAAAAAAAAAAAAAGAAAATGTTCATCTAGACTTGTGTGAATCCAGGGTAAACTGAAAAAAAAACAAAAAACTGCTGTAAACATGAACTACCAGTAAAAGTTAAAAGATTCATCTTGAATGTTTCTTTTTTTTCCCACTATTATTTACTCTGTGATCTGGCTGTGCTGAAGTTGAGCCATTAGCTCCTGTCCTTTTAAAGATAAGTCGTTGTGGTGTTGTTGGCAACAGCTGAAACGACTCAGACTTTGTTGTGCGTTCGCTACAAGGCATCTGGTGCGCTCTCATTTTCCCTATACATGTGATGTGATGTATCTGTGGTTCAAAAAGATGGCATCAGAGTCAAAGAGCAGAGCGAGGCCCTGTCTGGGACTAGTGTGTGAATTACTGTCACACTGTTTTACCTTCTCCTTTACCTGTTTGTCTGGTGATGCTGTTTGTTGATGAGTGTCTGGTTGGTTGAAACCTGTAATGTAGTGTACTTGATCCCACTGACCGGATGTTGAAAACTCCTGTGTCGAAATAAAACCATAAACCTCTGTGATCTGCTTTCTGACTGAGGGTTTTTTGTGGATCTAGAAAATGAATTGTGTGCCAAAAGTCCTAGTGCTTAAAAGTTATGTCTTGTCAAACAAAAAAAACAAAATGTTCAAATTAATAAGAAAAAACACTTGAAATGTACACAATATAGTTTCACCTTTTGAATTGAATTATTAAAACAAATTACTATATTTTATTGTACTTCTAAGTCTAGTTTTCATCACTTTCACCACTAACATGTAGATTATGGCAAAGGTAAAATTAATTATTTATTAAAGCTACATTTAATGGAAGTTAGATATAAATGTTTTTGAACCCTGGTGGATCTCACTTTAGTCATCTCTCCTAAATTAAGAATGGCCATTTACTCTTTTGGCAATTTTGTGACTGTTTTAAATTCCTCTTTTTCAACAGTGGTCATGAAAGACTTCAGCTTTCAAGTTTTCAATCAGATCCATAAAATGTGGCTTCCCTCATCGTTCTTTACACTAGATCTTGACAATGATAGCGGGAACATTATCCTTTAAAAAGAGAAAAGTTGTGCCAGGTCTTTGGTAAAGTATCCGGGCAGACGTTTACATTTTTTTCAAGATTCACATGTCTTTCATCTAATTCTCTGTTTTGAATTCATGAGGAATGCTTTTAGTCATTTTCCCATCTATTATTGTCTTTCTTAAAGCCTGTTTCAGGATAACATTTTTTAGTCTTGGTCTAATATCTGCAGGATCTCCCAGCTAACTCTACTGACATAGCTGTGTTTTCTTTTTTAAGCTTTAATAAACCCTCATTAGAAATGCTTTTTGTTCTCCCTTTTCAGGCTTTGGGCTTCTGTGTAATGCTTCTCCTAAGTGAATACACATTACAGCTGAAGATAGCACACAACCTGAATTCTTTATATAACATCAGCACACTCTAAAAAGAGTATTTGGGCTGTAGTTCATGTTATGGACTTATTTACATTAACCTCACTTAATTCTTTCCCTTTAGTTATGACAACTTACTTTCATGAGTTTAATTAACTTAACAGACACGCATTTTATCTCAAACGAACTTTTTACTTTGAGTCTAAGTGAAACAATTAAGTTTAATGCAGCTTTACGTCTGACGTCATTACGTAAGCTTTGCCCGGGACAGATCCTGCATCTCTGGTACCGACATGTGCGACCGCCATTTCTTCTGAGTGTCGACTGTCGACGAGATTCAGATAAAACAGTAAGTATGCTTCCCCATCATAACCAAACATTAAGTAAACGGTGTAAAAATATTTAAAACTTTTTCGACCTTAAATTTGAAACAGTGAACTGTGTTTAACGTCGAAGTGTCATCAGTTATTTGCTCTTAACACATTTGCTAGTTGTAATTAGCCGCGCTGTTCGGCGGGGTTCAAATCTCAACATGTTTTAACATAACTACTTATGTTAATATGTTCAGTTAGACTGAATGTTTATTTTGTGTGTGTACTGTTACGCTAAAAAACTTAACTTGAAATTACAGAGGTGGGGGTGTTCTATGCAAAACTAATTTAATGTGATGCAACTCCACTGTGCTAATCACTGAGAGCTGCAGCCGGTGAAGCCATTTTGTCCAGTTTTCTCATG